>PVKH010000431.1:0-38476 GCA_004027955.1 Chaetophractus vellerosus
TTAAAATCTCACTAAGAGTAACACCTCATTCTCTGTGCTCAACAGATTGAGATCCACTCAGGAGACACATGGTTGAGATCCAAAATAGGAAAGGCCTTGACTGCTCATTAAAATGTTAATTATGCCATTGAAGTTTCAGAGGTGCCCTTCAGCCAGGAATTTTCACAGCTTGCCTTATTAATGTATTAAGAAGCAATAGTACCAGAGGAGCAACAATGGGATAGGAAGATACAGGACAATGCAAATTTACTTAAACGAGCTTTTTGAGAAATGGACTTAAGCACTTCTCCCCCTGTGTCATCCCAGCACTAGCCACACCCCTACAATTACTAATTGGATTATAGGTTTTATTTTGTTTTTTTTTAATCTGGAGGGTACAATGGTACACTGTGTATTTGTCTTCACATTATACTTGAAGGCAGGGACTTTTTTTTATTTTAACAAATCAATTTTACTGATACATATTAATAAAGCATGCAGTTCATCCAAAGTGTCCAACCAATGGTATTTGGTATAATCACATAGTTGTACATTTATCATTTCAGTCATTATTAGAGCAGTTTCATTATTTCAAAAACAATAATAAACAAAAAACAGACAAACAAGAAAATTTTTCACCTCTCAATCTCTCTATGCTTCCCCTGCTGTACCTAGCTGCTATTTTTGGCTATTCTTGCACAATTCTTTTTCTTTCTTTCTTTCTTTCTTTCTTTCTTTCTTTCTTTCTTTCTTTCTTTCTTTCTTTCTTTCTCTCTCTCTCTCTCTCTCTCTCTCTCTCTCTTTCTTTCTTTCTCTCTCTCTTTCTCTCTTTCTCTCTTTTTTTATTGAGATATATTCACATACCATACAATCTATCCAAAGTGTATTATCAGTGGCTTTTAGTATAATCCAATGCTGTGCGTTCATCACCACAAAACTTTTTAGAAAATTTCATCACTCCAGAAAGAAATTTTTAATCTTTGAAAACTCAGTGCTAGTACCATGCCTAGTACAAAAAAATGCACTAAAATATTTTATATAAATTCACAAATGTATGAAGTTGAAGCAAAATTTAATATGCTCTAAGTTATGAAAGTCAGTATTTAAGGGGATCTAAATCAGACCTAAAAAGCTTTAACTTCACCTGCCCATAAATTCATTGAAAATACTGCTCTTTTGAATTTTATATCAGAATTTAAAAATCAACTTGCACTGAACTTATACTGTCATGCTACATAATTCATCTAAAGACACTCCTGCCTCTTTATTATCTTTTCTTCATATGTGTCTTTGAGGAATTAATAACAGGCTTCCATTGCTTTTCTATCATTAGTTGCTGTGAAGCCAAAGGTGTATAACTAGGCAATTCGCTGGCTGGCCAGGTAGGCAGTACGGCGTATTTTGGGACCTTAAAACGAGGTCCCAGCTCTCTACACTCACTTACTTAATATCTTATTGTGCTGTAAGGGGCGAGTAACTAATAGCCTCCCAGAAAAGAGAATATCTTCAAGCTCCCCCAGGAGGGCCAGAAGTTAATAGAAATCAATACATTTATTGAATTTTGTACTCTGTTCTTCTTGAACATACTTTTCAGGGCATTTATTTTAAATATTCTTATTTTCCAAAGAGGGTATTTTGAATGGAAGGTGTTCATTGATAGTTTTTTGGTGATGGAAATGTTTAAGAAATAGAAAGATTACCTTCTTTGCATTTCATGCCAGGTTATGACATGGATTCTTCCTCTGGGAGTATATCATTTTTCTCTTGATATTTTACTGGCTATCCATGACTTAAAGAAGTATGGGCTTTAGCAGTTGGCTCTCTGACTGTGCGATCCCAAAGAGATATGGGACTCTGTTTCCACTTCTTAAAATCTTTATAGGGACATGAGAAAAATTATGATAAAAAATCAACTTACAGCATTTTTTTTCTTCTTCATCAGGGGCATTAGTTACTTTAGCTCTTTTAATTTGGGGTTTTCCAAACCTGGAATCTGGTATTCCCCCTTTCAAACCTGAAAATGTTATGGTGCCACTGCAAGAGAAATGATCTTTGATAGATAATCTTGTTCATGTCACTTGACCCCTCTGACAAGGGTTTCTTGTCAATAAAATGATACATGTGATCATCATGATAATATATTGCATCTATGCAGGACCCAACTTTTAGAACAAGTATTTCCATTCCCATGAAAAATGTGGGACCCACAATAGGCACTCAATAAATAGTTGGTGAGGATTTCCATTATCTTTATTTTTATCAGCACAATATCCCTGTAAGATAGGTAGAGCTGCATCTGTTTGATTTTAACTGTCTGAGATTAGGCTAGTGATTTCCACCAGATGACAGCACTCTGGTGGTGTGGCTGAAACCAGAAGCCAAGTTCACAATTACCATATCTATGACTTAAAAAAAAAAAAAAGAAAGAAAACTATATATGCAGGACAAAGATACTTGTTTTCACATAGATTTTATAGTTGATGTAAAATGGGAGAAAATTGGCAAGCGTTTTTGAAATTGATCACAAGAAAGCCCAAAGTGTAATTTTAATTAGAAGAAACAGAAAATGAAAAAAAAAAGTCCGTAATTTCACTGAAACCATTATAATGAAGTGTGGTTTGGTGGGTGTACTTATATCTCTGCCGTCAAATAGGCACACAATGTTTGCAGCATGGCTTTTACTGAGTGAGCTTTATCACTTTAAAAGCTACAATGCTGGGAAACTGATTAGTTTTTAAAGAATTCACTAGTTGCAAATGAGTAATATTGGGGTTTTAATGTGTCAGTTAAATGAGCATATGACTGTGAACCACTTGGTTTGAGGTGAAAGATTGTTTTCTTAGTTTATATTTTCATTGATTCATTTTTTCCTATAGGAAGAAACCACTTTACCTCCTTTCTGTATATTTGTATACTTTGTTCAGCCACTCCAATCATCTCTATTTCCTCTCTACTGATATTCAGGTTCCCAGATTGCAAATAATACATGGAGGAACTGATCACAGAACCATTCCTCTAGTACTTAGCACTGCCTTTTTCAGAGTTCTAAGAATATTATGCCAACTAAATAGTCATTTAAACTATATAAGTGTCCAATGCTCCCTAATTTTTGCATTTTCTATGTAGGCAATGACGAATCATATTTTTTAAGTATGATTAATTCAGGATTTAAAAATTATATTTCTTCAAACTAATAACTCTGGTATCAAAATGACATGTTCCTGGCCCCATCCCAGAACTACTGCATCAGAATTTTGAGCAAATTAAGCTTCATCCCTAGTTGATATTTCTGTCCATTAAATCGTTGAGAAACTATTCTTCCGGTTTGAGGTAACATTGCAGGCTTATACTCAAAGTAGTAACTTAGAAAACAGCTAACCTATAATCCAGAGCCAAAAGCATGATTTTTTAGATTTTATTTATTTTTTATTACATATCTCCCCTTCCCCCCCCACTGCGGCGACGCGCCGAGACTGGTCACTGCTCAGGCGCGGCTTTCCCCACTTGTGGGCGGCTTCTGCTTCCATTCACGGCCGGCTTTCAGTTCGCGGGTGGCTGGCTGCGCTCCATTAGCGGGCGACCTGCCCTGCCCGTGGCGGCTTTTGCCCTGTCCGTGGCAGTTTTTTGCCCTGCCCACGGCGGCTCTGGCCCGCCCATGGCGGCTTGCCATTCTCAAGGTGGTCTGCCCGCTAGGAGAGGTCCCCGGGAAACGAACCCGGGGCTTCCCATGTGGCATGCCGGCGCCCTATCCACTGGGCCATCGAGCCGGCCCCCCAAAAGCATGATTGTATCGGTTTCCACCCAAGCCACACCATAATTATTACCTCAAATGGAAAGGGAGAAACAAGTTGTAAAATACAAATAACTATTTAAGAGGCTTATTCAGTGATTTTGCAGTTGAAATATTTGTGCCAGCCTGTAGAAGACTGTTGTGCATCATAGATACCCCTTTTACAATCTAAGTAAAATATTATATGAAACACTTTTGGTAGATAATGTTTAATTATAGTGATTTGACTTAGAGTCATTTAGAACTATGGCATATTCCACAACTCGTTCATACACTCCTCCCAAGCTATATAGTATAAAACTTCAGAAGAAAGAGTTGACTTTGGCTTGCATGCCTATAATTGCTGTAAGTTATCTTTTTGCTGGATTTTCTGCAAAGTAATGTTTAAAACTTAAAGATGGGGAAGCAGATGTGGCTCAAATGACTGAGCTCCTCCCCACCACATGGGAGGTCCCTGGTTCGGTTCCCATGTGTCTCCTAAAGAAGACAGCGAGCTGGCACGATGGGCAGGTGTGGCAAGCTGATGGAACAAGAGAAACAAGAAAAAAAAACATAATGAGAGACACAACAAAGCAGGGAGCGGAGGTTTCCAGTGCCATCTAAAAAGGATGAGCAAGACAGTGAGCTGACATGACGGGCAGGCACAGCAAGCTGACGCAACAAAATGACACAACAAGAGACACAAAAAAGAAAAACACAATGAGAGACATGACAAAGCAGGGAATGGAGGTGGCTCAAGCGATTAGGCACCTCCCTCCCATATTGGAGGTCCTGGGTTCGGTTCCCAGTGCCTCCTAAAAAAACAAAGAAGATGAATAGACACAGTGCAAACAACAAGTGGATGGTGAGAAATATATAAATAAAATAAATCTTTAAATAAAAAACAAAAAAACTTAAAGATGATCCTTGCAAGTAAGTGGTTAAATATCAATTTGTAAAGTCTGCCTTATTGGCATAAATCTGGATCTATTATTTCTACAAAATTTAACAAAAGATTATATAAGATTATACATCCTTTTTGAATAGTGGGAGGTAATAAAATAAATATCAATCTATGAACCAAGTATCATTAATTTAATTTAATGCACCATAATGCTATTATAAATTAAAAGAAAATATTTATATGTTATAAAATAACTTTTGATATCCAAGAATGAAAGACTTGGAGAATCCATTTGAAAATGAAACTCTATTTAATTCCTAAGTATATACATATTTTCCATAAAGATATCTCATTTAGGTTCCTGGTAAGCAGATAATTTTAGTTCAAGTTATAAAAGTACTTAAGGAAAAATATTCATCTCCTATAAATACAGACTATTAAAGAATTAATCTCATAGTCTTATGTTAGCTTCATGTTATTTCATAAAATATTAAATTTGAATCTCAGTAGAAAATTTTTTTCTGATGATAGAGTTAATATAGTTACATTGGAAAAATTGAAAGGTAGGGAAATTTTTAAGGAACAAGAAAATAATACCCATAATACAACACCCCAAAACAATTACTGTTAATTATCTTGCCAAATATCTTTCTAATCTTTTTTTCTAGGTGTATTTTATATCTTGGGAATTAGTTCGCTACAAAAGGAATGTAAAGCAAAAGTCATTAGTCTCAGGAAATGAGCAAGTTGATTTTAAATTAGTGAGATCTTGGATGCCCATTATATTTTGTAAATTTCTCAGTGGTCCAGTCATATCCCAGGACTTATTTTTTGTCCAGATTATTTGAGAACTAGTGTAGAAAGTAACAAATGTGTAAATTTTTCCCATTTTATTTCAATAATTCTACTTTTCCAGGGTTGTGTATCTCAGCTGTTGTGAATTCTATTGGGCTAAAAATTGGTTTCTAGCCCAGATAGTTTTTTTAGGATAGAAACTATCCAAACTGAGTGAATTACTTTGTGATGTTTGACTAACAAACACTCCAATTTTAAGGTATTTAAAGTCTTTTTTAAAAAAAGAGAAAAAATTTTGACCTACCTCTGCCTATACCCAAAAATGACTTTGGAAAACTTTCTTAACCTAGTTATGTACAGAACTGAAATTAATTTTACCATTTTATTAGACATACCTGCCAATAATTCACCAATTAGCTGAAGTATATAGAAGATGTCCTCTTCAGTTCCATTCAAAATTCTATTTCCATATCCCCCAAACTGCCTTTTCACTGCCCATACCAGACTCTGCTTATTTTTTATTTTTTATTTTTTGATGATCTACATAATTTTTTGGAAAATTTCTGAGGAAAAAAGGCTTAAAATCACATAAATGAAGCTTTGATTTTCTTACATATTATTGAGAGGAATAATGCTTTCACCTTGCAATTTCAGTAGAAGATATTTTTTTCTCTCCTTCTTTATAATATTAACACCCTTGTCAT
The DNA here is from genome assembly GCA_004027955.1 of Chaetophractus vellerosus. Taxonomy (NCBI): domain Eukaryota; kingdom Metazoa; phylum Chordata; class Mammalia; order Cingulata; family Chlamyphoridae; genus Chaetophractus; species Chaetophractus vellerosus. The sequence goes on from PVKH010000431.1 coordinate 6,152, forward strand.
TACTCTGAATCAAATTGTGGTTTTGTCTAATGATTACTACATCCTATCATAAGTTCTCTTTTTCCATGGACTGTTTTAAGTCTACATTGAAAGATGGTAGAGGATTAAACCCCGCCTCAAAATAAAATCACACTTGACAAAAGTTTATCTCTGCTATCCAACTCACAGGCATTTGTTTTTCCTTTTGTTGCTAAACTCTTTTTTTAACACCCAGCAATCAAATTTTCATCTGACCCCTCTACTAAAATTATTCTCACAAAGGTCCTCAGTAGCCTCCTCCCTGCCAAATCCAATGAGCATATTCAAGCCACATCCTTTTGTTCTCTTAAATATTTGACCTGTTGACCAATAATTTTTACTTTAAATTCTCCCCACTTACTTTCTATGAGATTTTAGTTCCCAGTGCTCTGTCACCCTTTCTGAGTGCTCTCCTGCATATCGCTAAGTTGGGCTCCCTTCACTGACAGAACAGAGGAAGGGGAATCTGCTTTGGAGTCATACACTTGGCTCAGCCCTTTACCAGCTTGATGGCTTTTTTAAAAAGTCCCAATCTCTTGGCTCTATTAATTTTTAAAAATAATAAAGTCAAAGATAGACATTGCAGGGTTTGCATAGTAATTACACAGATTAAGATATCCAGGCAACTTCCAGCTCCAGGCTTTTTCATCTTTAGGGTCTTCATGATCCCAGGTGGAGGCAGGAATTTATTTTGGTTGAGGTTTTCTCTCTGGGAAAATAATAACATCTACCTTGAAATTTAGTTTAAGGATGTTTTAAAAATGTACTTAAAGTATCTACCACAGCATCTAACATTGAGTAGACACTTCATAAATGTTAGCTGTTATTTTCATTAGTGTCATTATTATTATTTGCCTATTGACTAATTAATGATGGCAGCTAGCATATTTTAACTTTTAATTATTAATAAATAATGATGAAGCTGCTTATACATATTTATAGCCCTGTGGATATGCCTCCTTAATATTATTCTTTCCCATACTTTTTTCTACTCTCATTATTCCCAATTTAAAAAAAAAACAACCAAAGGGAAAAAAAAGGGAGAAAGAGAGAGAAACAAAAGATGTGACTGGCAATAAAACTGTGCTTGTATTCTTGTAAATGATATACAGTGACCCCAAGAGTGACAGATACTTTAATGTATATTTTATGACAAAGAAGCAGTGACACTACACCTGTAAAATAATTTCCATTGACTCTCTCAAGCTTCAAAATGCAAAGGGAAATATAATATGGCCATAAAATAGCCTAGCATGGTATCTGTCTCATATTGGATGCTGAAAAACTGTTTGTTGAATAAATAAATGAATTAATGGTACGGGAGAGCCCACTTATATCAGGTCAAATTCTATACCAGGCATTTATTCAAAAAATATTCATTGAACACTTACTGTGTGCCAAGAACTGTTTTAGAATATGAGAATACCAAAGTAAACATAACTATATCCTGGTCCTTATCAAACTTACATTCTAATGAGGAAAGACAAGCAATAAATTTTTAAAATATATATATATATATCAGACATATAAGTGCTATGTGGGCAACAACAGATCAGGATAAGGGCAAAGGGCATGTGGGAGGTGCATAGATAGCATATCACTTAATTGTAGTGGCTTAAAATCACAACTATATATTTGCTCACAGTTCTGTGTGTCTACTCTTTGAGTTCATCTCAGCTGGTTGGTTCTTCTTCTTTTTTTTTTTTTTAATTATATCTTTTTTTTTTTTTCACATATCCCCCCCCCTTCTGCTTGTTCTTGCTGTGTTCATTTTTTTTTTTGCATTCTTCTGTGTCTGCTTTGTCTCCCCCCGTTGCATCGACGCGCCAAGTCAGCTCACCGGTGAGCGGTGGCTTTGCCCACTTGCGGGAGGCTTGCCCCACTGGCAGGCGACTCTGCTCTGCTTGCAGGTGGCTCCATTCTGCTCGTGGGTGACTTGCCTTGCCTATGGTGGCTTTGCCCTGCCCATGGCGGCTTTTTGCCCTGCCCACAGCGGCTCTGCCCCACCCACGGCGGCTTGCCCCCTCAAGGCGGTCTGCCCTGCTTGGAGAGGCCCCCAGGAACCAAACCCAGGGCTTCCCATGTGGTGTACCAGCGCCCTATCCACTGGGCTACAGCCGGCCCCTGGTTGGTTCTTCTGCTGGTCTCATCTGGGGTCATTCATGAAGCAGCAGTCGTCTAGCAGTTCATCTGGGCATACATGGGCTAATATGGCCTTACTCATATCTGGTGGTTGATGCCAATATCTCATCCTCAATGAGGCTAGCCTATACTACGTCATGTCATAGTAGGATTCCAAGATGATGAGAGTGGAAGCCTCAAGACCCCTTTGAGGCCTAAGATCAGAAGTCATATACCGTCACTTCCATTACATTCTTCTGATCAAATCAAGTCATGAGTCTTACCTAGATTCAGAAGAAGGGGAAATAGATTCCACCTCTTGATGAAAACAGTTATATAGAATTTGTAGCCATTTTTAACCAACTACAGACGGGAAGCTATCATCTTATATTTAGATAGTGACAGTATCTTGGATAAGATAACATATGAATAAATGGCATGGTGTGAGGGAGCAAGTAATGCGGGTGTCTGGGAGGCATGAATGCTGGGTTGAAGGAAAGCCAGCAAAAAATTACCATGGTGGGCAAACGAGGTCAGTGTGGTTGGAAATGATTGTCTAAAGACAAGTGTGATGGGAGTTGAAGGCAGAGAGGTAGTGATAGATTAGGTAGTGTAGAGTCTTGTAGACCATTGTGAAGACTTTGTCTTTTACTCTGAGTGAAATTGAAATAGCTATTGGAGAAGTTTTGAACAGAGTGACATGATCTGATATATGTGCTTAAAGGATCTCTCTGGGTGCAGTGTGGAAATCGGATTTCAGGATAAGTGGCAAAACAGAAGCAAGGAGTCTCATGAGGAGACTACTGCAATAATCCAGGCAAGAGGTGATGGTAGCTTGAAAAGGAGGGTAGAACTGACAGTGTTTTCTGGAATAATTTGTAGCCCTGACAAGGTAGAAAACACTCTTGGATCTTGTATTGTTAGTGCTTCCCAATCAGATTGTCAGCTTATCCAAGAAAGGAACTATGTTTATTTTTTGTTTTGTTTTGTTTTTTTATTTTTACATATCTTTTATTCTCACCCGGCATTTGATAAGCACTCCCTAAATACTTATTGACTGTTTAGTGAAGACTAAGGCCTAACTTCTAAATTGAACATAATCCACATAGGATACTGAGAATTTAAGAGTTCATCATCGAATGACAGTTGAAGACCAAAAACCAGTAGAGTGTTGGATCAGTGAGCCAGAATATCCATTGATAATCTTCAGGTTACATTTCTGCTATGTGCTGAAGGACAACAAATGAATTAGGACTAAAAGAAACTGTCTGGATCGAACTCAGTATTAAAAGTCATCACTTGAAATGTAAATAATTATTTAACTAATCGGAATGGCATTTATCATTAAGTGCCTCATAAGTAAAAAAAAAATTTTTTTTTAAAGAAGTATGGTGAGGATTCAAATTCAAGCAAGATACTGTTTTCCTAAAGAGCCCTAATTATTCTAGTGTTAACTTTATAAATGAGGAAAGCGGAGCACATTTATCAACTAATATTCTAGTGTAAGATAGAAAGCATTAATAGGCTCAGAGGAAAATAGAGGCGCTGTTAGACTGCTCATGAAACTAGTTAATTTCTGGATAACAAATTGGAAATCTGTTGTTATGGTATGGAGGGGCCACTGTTAAATCCCATCCCAGCAACATAAAAAGTGTTTTCTCTGGTGGTAGATTTTATAAATCTCATCCCAATAAGTGAAAGATATATGCTTTGTGTTGGTGTTACTCCTTTTATGATAACATATCTATAGTAATGCAAATAATATATAGACATATGGATTATATAAAAACAACTTTGAACCATGATCTTCCATTGAATCAAAATACAGAGGATATTGTTTTTAGATGGAAAAAAGAACTTATAGCTTTTATCCATTATCATGTTTACAAAATTTGGAATTTAAAGATTTGTATCATCTCAAATAATAAATGACTTCACCAAAGAGATGAGAGGTACTTTATATCATGAAAAATTGGTTTAAAATCAATGTGTTTCTTTAATATATCATAAGGTATATCACTTTTTAAAAAGAGCATGTAAACTATAGTGCATGACAGAATATCTTTAGCTAATTTTTTTCATTTTTTTATTAGAGAAGTTGTGAGCTTACAAAACAGTCATGCATAATGTGCAGAATTCCCGTACATCACCACTCCTCCAAACACCTTACATTGTTGTGGAACATTTATTACAGATTATGACAGAACATAATCAGACTGTTTTTAGCTAACTTTATCCATTGGTTCTTTAATAAAACTATGACACTGGTGCCCAATGTTTGTGAGTATAAATAGGTCCTACACTCAAATCTTCTTTTAACTTCATAGGACATGTACATTGTATTTTGTTTCAAAACAGATTACAATAAAATTTTAGCATTAAAAAATCTCTAGTCTGGAAATGAGTCCCTGGGAGTTCTATCTTTGCTTCTGACCCTGTGGCTTAGAATAGATTTTTAAAATTCACTGCACTTCACTTTCCTCTTCTATTAAACTAAGTGGTTGGAATAGATCAGTGGTTCTCAACCCTGGCTGCACACTAGAATCACCTGGAGAGCATTTAAAAAGGTAATAATGCCCAGTCCCCACCTGAGGGTTTAATTTTTAAAGCTCTTCAGGTAATTCTAATGTACAACGAGAATTGAAAACCAGTGGGCTAGGTGATCACAAAGGTTACTTCTAGCAAAACTCTCTAATTTTATGATTCACTGTGTTTTGACATAGTAACAGTTGCTAGCGATAACAGTCTTCTCAGTTTTTGCAATACCCTGAAACTAGAAAATACCCCCCAAAGATTGTTTCTACTCAAAATTGGAAACATTTTTCTCATCTGCACTTCAATTTTTTTTGTATTTTGAGATTAATCTACAGCAAGAGCCAAATATACGTCATTCATTTGGGTGTGACGTGATTTGAAAAATAACATTGATTCACCTGTTTCTTAGAAATGAGCTCTGGTTGTGATTGGGAAGCAAGTACTCTCAGTACACATAAACTGTAAATACAGTGTGCTCAGAATTTATGTGTAAAATGCTTTAAAAATTTGCTCTTGTAGCTACGTTGATTTTGAATAAATGTACCTTTAATATCTTAAGAGTTAATAGACTTCCTAAAGTGTATGCCTTATTCATAATAATTAATTTATCCACTGATTTATTATGAAGTATAATAGATAGTTTTATAAAACAGTGATTCAAGTAGATTATCTAGTTGTATTGGTATCTCAAAAGATAAATGCTTGATTTCTTGAAACAGTTTTGAAATGTGTCAACATAAATTTTTCTTTCATTTTTTTTTACTGAACAGTTTTCATTGTAGTGAACAGATAATTTTCCCTTTAATTATAAAAGCTAGAGACATATAGTCACATACTATATTATTTAAAGGTGCCATGAAATTTTAAAAAAAGTGAACTCCATACTCAGATACAAAAAGAAACTGTGTAGACTGTTAGGAAATTGAGGGAAGTCCTCAAAAAAATATTAAGCTGGAAAATAATAGATTTTGTGTCTTATATTCTTAAAGAATATTGTGTTTGGTGATATGTACTTTTGAATACTTGGGACAGGCAGTCTCTTTCCTTCTTTTAGCCAGTCTAATAATAGGGAGAAAGAGGAGAGGGACAGATGATAGCTAACAGCTAACATGGGTGAATGTAGGTGTAGCCAACAAAGAATGTGCTGGTTGTATGGAATTTCTGCAGGCCCAGTTATTTTTGAAAAGTATTTGAAAAAATGACTTAAAGCCCAGAAAAGACAGGAAGAAAATAAATATGTGATTTACAGCTTAATGTTCATGTCTATATCATCTTTCTGTGTTTTGCTTCTAACATCGTCACTTATTCTTAGCATATCAACAATTTTCATACATATTTCATTGTATTTGTTTGCCTATTGTTGACAATCTAGACTTAATGACTAAGAATAATTCACAGATAAACCATTATTAGAGTGTGCAAAATCATGAGATTCAACGAATAATATGAATGCTGGAATGGTTCACATGTTTAAAAACCTTATTCTGTGCAGACAGAGACCGATTTTGCTTCACATTAGCTCTACCACAGAGTAGTATGCTTTACAAACTTTCCCTGAAATCAATCAGACACATGTACTATGCTTTAAAAGAACTTAGGAATAAGCTTTGAAAAGTTTGGAAGAGCTGTAATAATGAGATATGTGTTGTGATTGTGATTTAAAAAACTACTTACAAGAGTCTTATGATTGTAAGTTACCAAGAGATTTCATAAAACAATATTAACTTTGCAACAGATTGGCATCTCAGTTCTTATTACACAATTTTAGGAATGGTCAAATGTGGAAGTTGGTGTTTACCTCCTTCACCTTCCAAAATCATCTCTCCTACTCACCTGCTACAGAATCTCATGTTCTTCTATCAGATGCATTCTTTGGTGTTTATATCTTCTTTGAACTTGTAAGAACACATCAAGCTGTACACTCTAACTCATAAACAAGCTTTATAGATAAAGTCAATGAAAAGTAAGGAGAGATATGATAGTGACCCAGGAAGAAGGTACACATGGAAAAGGGGAATGAAGGACTAAAACATGGACCAAAGAGGTGTTATTAAAGACCAGAGTGACTTCACTCTTTTGTTTGGGATTAGGTCAGGTCAGCAATGCAATCACTGTCCAAAATAAGGTAAATTCACCTACTTTTCTAAAGATGTCATATAAAATTCACATGTCTAGGAACATTATTATATTGAACAGGGACTTTATAGCTGGTACTTAGCCAAAGTTTAGTGATGCTGCATTGTCTCAAGTAAATAAACTCTCACTACATGGATATAAATATAAAACTTTATCTCACATGAGTCTTATTTACAATAAAGTTTTTTTCCCTTATTAAAACATTGAATTGGGTTATTGGTCATAACAACGTTATTTTAAGAGTGTAAGTACTGAACTCCATTTTGAAAGCCCAAATACTTCATTAAAGTCACCATCCAGTATAAGTAATGCAGATGTTATGTTTTACAACATGTCATCTTCTCTTAAGTGTATATTTCTTCTTTAAACTTTAACCAGCTGAGATAAATGTTTTTCATTTGGCTTTAACTGTTTGCCACAAGGAGATAAGACACAGACAACCAATGAAGTAAATTGATGTGCTGCTATGATTATGTTGAATTGGAATTTACTGATGTTGCAGTTAAAGGGATAATTTATTTTTTGGAAAATTTAGCAGAAATGTATGACATGGGAAAGAAAAGAGACCTATCAAATTTTGAAATGGCTAATACTGAGAAGTATTGGGGTGAACTTGGGTGTAATTTTTTGTAGCTGTCCCCAAATTAAGTATTCCTACTTAAAACAGGTTTTAATTAAGAGTATATTGCATCGTGAATATTAAAAATATTGAATCATGAATAGTAAAAGGTATTGCTTCTAGATATCAAAAGGCACTAGTGTGAATTATATTCTGTAGCTCAATTTGGAAGTCCAACTGTTATAGAGAAGCCTCTTTCATTGAAATCTCTTAGAAATAGACTGAATACATATTTAACCCAATAGCTTTAGGTATTCAGAGATGGAGGAGGGGAAATCAAAATTAACATCAAACTGTGTATTTTTCTCTTCCTCAAGTTTTAGAGTCAGTTTTTAAACATAGATAGTAACTTGGTTTGGAATTTAAGCACACACATAAACAAAGCTTTGCTAGCTGGAGAGTTTCCGTGTCGGGGAGGAGGGCGGATGACAATTGGTGCAATCAGTTGATAACACATGTAATGATAATTAAGTTGATTGGTTGAACTGTATGGCTTTTTTCCCCTTTTCTTCCTCTTCCTGTACAGTAGTTCAGCTGGGGTGAAAGGGTTCTCCCCCACCTCCAGACCCCCACGCAGAAAACATAGGTTGATAAAATTTTTATTATTCTGCTGGTGGGGGATATAAACTGTATGCTTTATCATTTTGAAAGGCTAAGCCAAATCGAAAATTGAACCAGGGTCTCTTTTCCCCCTCCCACTGGACTTTGTAGTGGGGTTATTCCTCCAAATGTTCTAGCCGACTTGGGTTTAACTTAATGCTGATGCCCCGGGGCAAGCAAAGAGGGGAGTAAGGAGAAGAAATATCAAGAGTGTCAGAGGCGAGCTGGGCTGAGTGGAGTGTGGAGTGGGAAGCTTGTGTCTGAAACCCACCCCTCCCCTGGATACCAGGCAAAGGCAATGAGAGTCGGAACCAGCTGATGCCGCTGCTGCTGCTTCCCGTTTCCACGGTGAAATTTTCACAGCAGCTAATTCTAAAGGGAGGAAAAATCCCTAACCAGCAGCGGAGAAGATCCTATCCCCCAGACCAAGCTATGTAACCTTTTAGGCAGACTTTTCAGGGAAATCCGCTTTTTAAAAACCAGCATTCGTGTTCCAAAATATGGGACGTAAATCAGAGCTGGTATGAAAATATGAAAAGCCTCTTTACACCCTGAGTGTTTGAAATGATCCGATGAGCATAGGAAGTGGCTGCCAACGCTCTGGCGGCTGCTCGTGCTGCCACCACCGCCGCCGCCGCCGCCGTTCCTCTCAGAGGGCTGGACAGAGCTAGTCCCGGTTTCAGCACCTCGGGCGCTGGACAGCTCTCTGCACGCCGCACCGCCGCCTGCTTGCTTTTTCCCACTCTCGCTTTTCATTACTGGAGATGCATCTAAATTACGTCCTGTTCAACAACAAGTAGATTTTTTTTTTTTTCCTGTACGGGAATTACAGTAGACGATTCTCTCAATTAAACTGCATTTTCTTCTTTACGAATTTGGCCGACAGGCGTATTTATCCCGATTCCCCCCACCCCCTTTGCAGGAACGAGTCTTTGGGAACGTGGTCCACCCAGGGATGTAAAACTGTGCTTACCGATGCATCCCATACGAAATGCTTATGTGATCGTCTCTCTACCTTCGCCATTTTGGCTCAGCAACCTAGAGAAATAGTAAGTAACAAAGGGAAAACACGGCTTTAATGCAAAGGCAGGGACGTTGTGGCGAGTGTTTCTCTAGGGAACTGCATTTTAAATGGGGAAATGGAAAATGTTGCAGGGTGGCAAAATTGGGTTCGTCTCTCCTTAGCTACAGTAGCTTAGTGAAATGAATTCTAGTTGGTGTGATATAACTATATTCTACTCAATTTTATGTCTTCTAACTTGAAATTTCTGCAATATAGTTTCGAGGATGTTTTCTAGTCATATTAGTAATATGCTGCCAACTTTCAAATAAAAATAATTGCCAACTTAACCTTTATTTTACAGCTGGAAAGCTGTTCTGGGGGAATTTGTGAGGATACTGTTGGCCATAGAATGAGGACCCCGGGCACTATAGCCAAACACATTGCATATCTGCATTGGATATTTTCAGTATGGGTTTTCTGGGATGTCCTTGGAGATATATATATATATATATTTATTTAATCAAGTTTTCATGAAAGCATGGACTGTCAGAAACTGTAAAATCATTATAGACTTGTGAAAATAGTTTCTGAAAGAGGCAGCTGTATAGAAAGAACTATCTGAAAGAAAAATAATACTCACATTAAGTGTATTTTGAGAAATTATTTCAAAAACTGAAGCACTGAAAAATAATTATGTGGATAAATGTGACTTTCTGCCTAAATTTGGCCTAAATGTGCCTCACTCTTCTCACTTATTTTGATGATAAAAAGAATAATCTAATATAATTTGATGTGCATTCTAAGGTTTTGGACACATTTGATCTCAAAGTGTTTTCCCTCAAACTTAAAATATTAAAAATATGAAAAAGAACAGATTCTATTAGTTAATGACATATTAGTGCCTAAAACATCAGATCAGTGAATGCTTATGATCTTGATATATGTTTGTAAGATATAAGGCTTATTTTTCAAGGTCATGTATTTGGGGAATGATACTGAATTGTGAAAATTATTTCTATGTATTTTGGTCATAGAAAAAATAATAAAATATATTTTAAAGTCTTGCATTTGAAATTAGATTTTCTTCTAGGTGCTTAGAGGCCAAGCAAGTAAAATTAAATGAGAGAATACTTGACTTCGAACAAAGTTGTCAAAAGTCAGAAAGTTTGAAAATTTTTCAATATCTGTACACCAGATTTGGGTAACATAATGAGTTGTAAATGGGAGGATCAAGATAAATTTTACAGAAACTATAATATTGTGAAGAGACTAAAATGAATATAGTTAAAGAAAAATAAATGCTGTTTCAAATTTCAGGTGGAGAACAATTTAACATAAATGTTCAATAGTTATAATTTCAGATTTTTATTTTAGAAAACATTAAGTAGGTAATATACCATAATCAAGCAATTAAAACTCTAAGGCCTTTACTATTTCAGAGTGAGAGGGGAGAACTATAATGAACCATTTTAGAGGTTGAGAATCTGGGAACAGAGTGTTTCCATGAGTAAATATCTGGTAACTACCACAACTGTATTGGCTATTTTTGAGTGATATGTTAGTTTTGATGAGTTTAGAAGTTATTCTAATATATAATTATTTCTTCTCTCTCTTTTTAAATTTACAGATCATGGAATCCTCTGGTACACCTTCAGTCACCCTAATAGTAGGCAGTGGACTTTCTTGCTTGGCCTTGATCACACTAGCAGTTGTCTATGCAGCATTATGGAGGTATGTAATCAATTGATACTCTTGGAATGTTCAGGTGTTTGGAGTTAAAATTAGGGAGTGAGATAACCAATATATGTTTCCTGTCTTCTTAATTTACTGAAAGCAATATTTTCACAACAGAGTTATAATTATGTTTGAGCTATAATAAATGAGTTGTGCTTACCTAATTTTCCTGCCTGTATTTCCCTGTAATGAGAAAATAAATAAAACACACATACACTTTTATTTTCTATTCAAATGATGCCAGATTTCAACATGTTGCTTACCTCCAATCATCATATACATACCCCAACTTCAGGCCTGTGGGTAATTTCTATTTATTCGGGTTGCTATTGAAGCTGAGAATTTAATTGGTAAAGTCAAATTAATTTCTCTGTTATAGAAATATGGTTCTCAAATTCTTAAGTTTCAAATACATGCTTTCAGTATGTGTCAGGCAACGAGTGAAACCTTCTGTAAGATTAAAGCACCATCACAATACCACAATGCTCTAGAAAAGGCCTTTGGGTTGAGGGTTTCCAATAAATCATATTTTGACATATTGATTAGAGGAGGTCAGAAAAATACATAGACAAGGGGAAATGATTGAAAAAAACTTGTTCTGCAATATTTGAAATTTCATCCACTTGACATTACACAAAAATTTACTATTTCTCTAATATTTGGTACATTTTATTAATAAGAATTATAACTGATTATATCTCCTCACAAAATGATAAGTACAAACCATGTGGTCTTAATTCCCTAATGGATTTTAAAATTTTTATATGTTTAATATTTTATATTTATTTTTATTATTACAAATGTTCTAAAAACACAGTTACTATCTTGGTAGATATATAATTAATTACCCATTAATTCCTGAATGTTTGCATATTAAAGTTGCAAAAGTAGATGTTATTCCTGCAGAGATCTCCCAGTCCTAGTAAGTCAAAAATTAAGATTAAAAAACCATTCGTTTGAAAAAGTAATTAGAATTTAATAAGGAAAGGCCATTTGATTGAGCATCCTTTTTTAAAAAAAGCCTTGTTCTCCATTATAATTTTATATATAGAATTCTTGAGGACAAGAATTCATTGTCCAGGGATATTTAAATTTTAAAAGATATTAATAGTTTTCATGCTTCAAATAAAAGCAAAATATGTACAAATTCTTGGTCCATTGGCACACATACATAACAGAGACTCTGCCTTCCTGTAGAGGACTTATCTGGTGGTGAAACCTTGGTAAAGTGGGACAATCTAATAATATATGGCCAATACCAGGAAATGAAAAAAGTGTTTAGTTAGTCTATGCATGGCCTTGTAGGCAACAGAATCCTGGGTTCAGGGCACATAGAAGCAGGTTTTTTCCTGGTAATGCAAGAGTGAGATGGATTAAGTGTAGAAAAAAATGACAACTTTGTCTCCCATAATTATCTGAATGGCACTTTCTGAAAAATGAAGCAATGTGTATGGGTAAGGATTTAGGTAATCTTAATATCATCATAATTTATACTCATTGAAGTATTTACAACAAAATTCCATTTTTCAGTCCTTAGGGAACAAGCCTCATGAAGTCCTCCTTCTGCTCATCCCTGAATACATATAGCTAACTCAAGCACAAACACTACCAATATAAATGATGAATAAAATTGACAAAGAAATACAGAATTATTTAGTCCATAATAAAGCTTTCTTTAATCCAGAAAACCCAGGAAAATCAACTATTATAATACTTTTCTAGGAATTACCAAGACACCTTAAAAGATCTATCAAAATTTGAACATGAAATTGAGAAGTATAGATGAGGACACCAAGAAACAACACGTATCTGAGTTCCTAAGAATTAGCCATCATAGATTTATTGCCTGTTTTACATGTTATTCAAATGTATATGTCTGATAAAATAATTGCAGTAGTATTAATAGTTTGATGGGCACATCAAGTGGCATGAATTAGTAAATGAATCTTATAGCATGATGAATTCAGTGCATTTTATAAATGCCAAATATACCTGTAACATTACTATATGATAATAATCATGTTAAGAACCTACTACTCTTTTATTCCAATTAAAAAGTTCAAAACTTTTGTTTTTCTAATGATTTGTAAAATGATAAGTGTCAGAATTATTTTATTCATAACATGCTATTTAAAACTGGTTGGTATTCTGTGTAGTTCTTCAGAAACAATACACTATGCTCTTTTCATCTACAGTTTTGTTCTGTAGAGTTATATTGTTACATCAAAAAGCAATTGATATTAATTGTTTTTAATAGGTGAAAATGTGGGAAGAGAGGGAGTGGGTTATATGGGAATTTCCTATACATTTTTTTTACCCTATACTTTTGATATAACTTTTCTGTAATCTAAAACTTCTCTAAAAATAAAGTTTATTATTATAAAAAAGCAATTGATCATGCCCTTTTAATCAGTGTATTGAAGCGATGCAGTTATAAATTTTGTTTTAAACATCAAATGTGGTCTAAAAAGCTTGAAAATTGAGATATTTTATAGCAATGTTTTAGGCATCAATGTTAACTCAATATTGATGAAACGGAAACAGCTAAAGGCATCTCAGGATGGTTAGTTCTGAGTCTTTAATTATTACGATTTTCTTCTTTTGTGAAACTAGTAATACCACTGAAACCCTTTTAATAATGTCATGTCTGTGCTTGTGATGTCATGAAAGCCATTAAGATTGCATAAGGAGTCAATTTGGCACAGACCTTAAACTTTTTATATTATATCCCTTCTACCCCCAAAAAGGGAACACCTTAATATTTGATGAAGTCTTCAGGATCCTAGTGTGTCCCAGTGTATGGTTTATTATATTTTTAGCTATTGGTTCTGCAGGGGCAAGGTTAAACAATTCCTGAGGCCATTTTGTGCTGAGAATCAATCTAGGTTGTCCTTTCTGGGTTTGTTTTGTGAAGAAAAAAGGAAATTTCTTTTATATTACAAAAACTGTCTTTCATATTTTATTGTTGCTTTTGTTTTTTGTTTTGCTTTCTCTCCTGGATTATTCAATGGAATGTAGGGTTTCTGCCTCAATATTCCTCAAAGACAGAGAGAATACTGTGATAGAATTTACTTACCAAAGGGTACCTCCAGCTCCCTGGCTCCTGTATCTCCCACTGCACAGGAGAGCCCACGCCTGCTGTGGAATGTGATTCCATGTTCTAAAACAAATTGAGCAGGCTTAAACACACAGCAAAGACAAGCATGTATTTTTGTTATTGTCACTCTGTGATTTACCACAGGGTATAGTAAAGAAAAATAACTGTTACCCTTTCAGGTCATAGAAGATTTGATTCTGAGCAGTTTACTCTGTGGCTCACAATCTTGGTGCACTTAAAAATTATATAACAGAACTATATATAAGCACTTTTCATGAGGGTAAAACATGGCAGGCATCCTGTAATTTTCCAGTCTAATAGTAAATTATCATTTATGAATTGTATTAGTTTTTAGAGATAAAGATTTATTTTCTTTTTTGGAACAATTTTTTAAGAAAAGAAAACTATAAAGAGTAACAGCCTGACTACATAAAAATGCTTGAGTGAATGAAATGGTGAAAGAAAAAAATATTCATGGTTTCATGAAAGTGATGGCTTCCTTCTTTTAATAATTGAGGGTGGTGTTTCAGAATTAGTGTGGGTTTTGTTTTGGTTTTTGGTTTTCAGAGTCTTTATTGGTTGATTTATATCATAATTATTAATATATTATACATACACATATATAAAGGTATATTATACTAATATATTTCCCAGAAATTCATATTTCTAGTAAAAAAATTATTCTAAAAACAAATGTGCAACTTGGGCTCTATTGAACACACAAATATATAAGAAAAACTCTGGCATATGTCATATCGCTATACAATTGGTCTCTAGAAAAACTGTTTTTCATATTTTGTCTTCTGTAAAGACTCTGTTTTAGTGTTGTTGTTGTTGTTGGGTTTTTTTTTTTTTGGATGAATTCCACCAGTTTGCACAAAACAGAATTCTGCATCTTTCCATTTAATTCTAATGTTGTATATTCTTTTTCTCTCTGGTTAGGTATATACGCTCTGAGCGGTCCATAATTCTAATTAACTTCTGCCTGTCTATCATCTCATCCAACATCCTTATACTGGTCGGACAGACTCAGACTCATAATAAGGTATGATTGGTAATTATTCTGATTCTCTTTGTGTGTTTATGCTTTGAAATAAAGTTGGTTATTGAGAATCTAAACATTTATTCTAGATAAAGCAGAGAACTTCTGATAAAATTATGTTTTTTAAAAAATGATTTTATTGGTTTCTGGATAAAAGTATTGCCTATTCCAGTCCAGGAATATATTCTCTTAGCTTAGTTTCTTGGAGGTTGAGAAGCTGTTTTTAACTGTAAAAAATATGTTTGTTGAACATTGTATGAAAACTCTGTGAGTTCAGAACCTTGGGAAATCAAAAGCACAAAGAAATTTTGACTCATTATCCTAATTGCAATGTGATTGCCTGTGTTTGGATAAAATTTATTAACATGCTGATCTTTCAATCACTTGTAACGTCACTTTTCAAAATCTACCCAAAAATATCCTACTACAGGAAAAGGCTATTAGGTGAAAGCTATTCTAGGTTTTATGCCCTTCAAAAATTTTTAGTTAACCACAAAGTATTTGATATTTAACCAATGTGGCAGTTATTTAATGCCATAGTCACTTTTAGTGGAATAAAAGTATACACCCTATTTATGTGAATTGACTTGAATTGAATGCTCATGTATTTTCCAGAAATAGCTGTCAACTCTTTTTACCAAACTACTCTGAAATACATTCCAAGAAACTCATACTAGCAATCTTAAACTTACCTCAGTCTTGAAGGAATTCTATTAAATACTGCTTTGATAATTTATTTGTCAATCAGTTGCACGGTTTCAGGCCTGTTCTTTTAACAACTTGTTTTTCTAAATACTAAACCCAATAATTAATGTTTCTTCTTTTAAACAACTTTCCCTTTTTAAAAAATCACATGCAGTTTTCAGTGGGTTCTCTTAATATATTAGATATCAACCTCCATAATAAGGGGCAGTCTACTTATTGTGCTAAGCTACATTCCTGATTGGTGATTCTCACCTAAAGTATCTGATTCTGGTTCTGGGTTGGGCCTGAAAGGTGCTTAAGTGATTCCCATGAAAGTTTCTTCATGAACCACATTGCCCGAGGCCATGGTGAGGGAACATGGGGACAGGCCGCTAATCCTTAAGGACAAAACCAAAACAGAACAATAAAATAAAAATAATTTAATGTATTTGAGTGTTTGGGCTGTTTTGTTTTTTTGTTTGTTTGTTTTTGTTGGTGAAGAGATGCCAGCTGTAATTGGGAGAGAAGAAAGAGAAAATTATAGAATAAGAAATGGAGGCAATATGCTGGTGATCATGAACAGGAGCTGGGAAGGAAAGGAGGAAGTGAGGGGAAGGAAGAGATGAAGGAGAGAAAACCAGACTCCCGGCCTTGAGAATTTACTAAATTACTCATGTCATCCCTCCGTTTTTAGTTGTTCACTTCATGTCTATTCATAATTCTTTAACGTTTCTCCTTTAATCTCCACCCAGAAAAGGAGAGCTTTCCTTTAAAGTAGAAATTACTTATTGGGTCTAAGAACCAGAAGAAATCAAATCTAGAGTCAGTTTGAGCCCTTATTTGAAGTTTGTCCCACCCAAATCTTCCTTTCTGTCATTTTTACCCACTAAACACTCTGGAGTTATGCCCCCATTAGACTATGGAAACTGCATGATCTTCAATAGGAAATTCTCTTTTAAAACTCTCTCATGCTATATGGCAAAATTTTTACAAGTTCTGAGTCAAATGGTAGAATAGTAGGATTCTCCATAAGGTTATACTATGTATTATAGTGGTTATAGTCTAAATCAGCACTGTCCAAAAGAAATATAATGCAAGCCATAAGTGGAAGCTACAGATGTAATTTTAAACTTTCTAGTAGCCAAATTAAAAACAGTAAAAAGGCATATGTTAAAAATTATATTTAATAATATATTTTATTTAGCTTAATTTATCCAACTATTAGCATTTCAACATATAATCACTTCTTTTTAAAATTAAGCCTTTGGAATCTAGACTAATTTTTACACTTACATCTCCATTTGGACTAGTCACATTTCAAGTGTTCAGTAGCTGAATACGGCTAGCGGCTACCATATTGGATAGCACAGATCTAAATGGTAACTATTTGCAAGAACTAAAATAGTCTTAAGAAATTACATTCGGCTTACCCATTTTTGCTTTCCTCAAGTTTCAGTGTCCTCGTTTTTCATGAAAATATATTTTTGATATCTGTGAATATTATGAATACCAAAGGCAAGATAAGACAAGTTTAGTTTTACTTTTCATTTCTAATTCTGAGGGATGACTGGTATGTGCTTATTTAAAAAGAAAAAGTTTGGTTTAATTTGGTTTCTCTCCAGATACCTGGTTGCAGAATAGATTCCACATGATTTTAGAACCATAGTGGATCTGTTCCAGATTGACTATGCTCATTTTTGCTGCTGCAGTTTTTGATGCTGGTAGGGATGGGTGGATGGATGGTGGGTAACAGAGATGATGAAGAAAATGAGAAATTATTGGTTTTTCTCTCATGCTATGTTAGTTTTGTTCTACCAGCTCTGAGAAGATGATTTTGTAAGCCAAGAACAATTCACTTTAGAGTGTTTAGGTGGAAAAACCTTTCTTAGTTTCTTAGTCATCGTCAGCAATATCAAGTTTCCAAAGGGGAAAATCATTTTTCTATTATGATATATGTGCTGAATTGATCCTATTTCATTTTATATGTGAGATTTTGTTGTGTGAAAGGTTACATCTCTTTTAGTGTAATTGGGATTAATGATTTCTCAGAAAAAAATTAGAAAAGAAGAAATAAGGAATGCATGATCTGTGTAAACTTATGAAGACTATTCCAAGAAAGTGTAAAAAAAATAAAACATAAAATATTGATTAGTGACTACTGTATTTGATTTAGGTTGTGTGTAGGATCCTTTTGCTGCTGTGGGCATTTTGTAATTGATCAGATTCCTGATATGTTTTGATTTATGCTTTAGTATTCCCCACTTGAAAAAATGGAAACATGAGAGAGAGTTTCTTGATGAATGAGTTATTTGGTATTTTGTCATGGCTAGCTTCTGTGAAAACTGGTATTTGATGCTGATGTCCAGAATAGTTTTGAAGTATCAGACTGGGATTTTTCACTGAATTGCTTGTGGAAATATAATTGACCTGGCTATCTCACACGGTTTCTGCTTCTTTTAGAGTTTGAACAGAAACAATCTGAAATAACCCATTGTTTAAAATATGATGTATTCAAATTTTTAAACTGTAGATTCAATTGCTGGCAGAAAAGTAAGGAATCAAATGCAATTTCTTATATCTCTTCTTAAAATGCAGTTGTAAAATTTAATTATAACCCACTTTATTATATTTTGAGCTTTCTCATAAAGTGCTATTGCCCTTTGATCTGTTTGTGCACAGAAAAATTTAACCAGGGTATTCATGTATCTCTTAAATGTTGCTTATTTGTAAAGAATTTTCTTTGTACCTTAAAGTATGTGCATGTCTTTTGTTGTGATGTGTAGGCCATTTTTGGTACTACTGTTTTGTAGAAAGCATTGATTATAATTGGAAACAGATAAAATCAGAGAGTACTATTTTGTTATCATAAAAATATATATCTGCTTCTCCCCAAAAGACTTTGAGGTGCTTTATCATATCAAGGAATGCATAGTACTCTTTTTAACTGAGTGGAGTTAAATGTGATAAAACTCTTGGTTGTTATGTTTAGATAATGGTGGCTACTCAAAAAGTTGGAAATGTTGAGAGTTTCTCCCCCACAGCCTTACCATCAGGTTATAAGACAAGTTATAAGGCAAGTCTAAGTCCAAATTCTGTCACTTATTTCTTAGATATTTATTAGTTAGACACCCGTTAGCAAATCAGGGCTAAAAACCTGTTGTGTAAGCTCAATGAAATCTTAGCTCTTCCCTTTAGATATTTTGACCATATTCTGAATGCAACATACACTTTTGTGGACGCAGGCAGGATTCTGAGCTCTTTAGTCAGTACCATTCTGTTAGAAATGCTCCTAAACCCATCACTGGACACAGAATGATTAGGGATAAAATCATGGACCCCACCTCTAAGAAGTACAAGATATAAACCTCAATGGAATCTTATATACAGTTCATTCAAGAGTAAGAATTGTTTAAATATATTAACCAAGCCACATATCCTCAATGCCCTTATTTTCACCAATAGGAACACATTAGTACATCCATCATAATAATTACCCAGACATTAGTCCACCAATAAAGATCCATATTTTAAATTCATAGTTAATGAGTAGTGTTTTTTGTGGATAGGTACACCAGATCAGAACTTATAGTCACCATCTCTAATATAATGCCAGTTGACCAGCCCAATCTATGTATTCCTAGACCACTCCAAGAATTAAAAGTTAAACTATCTGGCATATATATGGTATCATACTGAGAATACCTACATATTATAAGGTAAATTACAGAATCCTAACAAGCACATAAAAATTAAATATTTTGAAAAATAATGTAAACAAATCTGACAAGACAAAGTTAGACACTAAGTTTAGTCCTAAGAAACATAGGAGTCTAGCAAAAGTCCTCAATAATAGATAAGAGATGCTTCCAAATTCCTGAAGAGATGCAAACATTTCCTTAGCACTGTTTGGGAGGAATTTGTCTCATGAATCTTTATGTATGGAGCACTGAGTTACCTAATGGGCTCTGTTGTTTAATCCAGTCTTGCAACTATTCCTCAAAATGGTTTTCTTATGTTTACCATAACGGTAGCTCAATTTGCTGAAAGTGTTTTTGTGAAGAGTGAAAAAAAGTTTGTTGTTCCCTGATGATGGGCCAGTGTTTTTCAACACTGGACACTCTTTACTTATGAGGTTGGACACTGCGATATGTGGGACTGTCTGATGTGTTCCAGGATGGTTAACATCCCTGATCCCTGACCCAGTTATCATTTCAATCATACATGCTGTGTCCTGCACAGTTAGGGATTCTCATGATTCCTGATTAAGAAATACTGAAAAGTAATTTACAGAAAGAGGTACTATGTCTCTTAGGTTAGGCCTGTCAGCCTTTTTAATAAAGCCTGGCATTCATAGAAAGTTTATTTGTATGCATGAGGGGTCAACGGACAAGGCTTCTCCAGAACCTGCCCCAGCCCCCACCCCAGCTGTCTGGAGAGCAGACAAGATTAGACTGTCACTCTCAAATATCAGGTGTCATAACAAAGATTTGTTTATCCTGACTGCCTCGCTCCTCTGCCTTCTGTAGGTTCTGCTTCCTGAGGCAGCCTAGCTTCTGCTTGATAGCCCTTCCCTCTACCACTCCCTTAAGATCTCCAGTGACTCCTACGTTACCAAATCCAAAGGGAATATGTTCTTTTCCATCTTATTTTCAATCCTTTTCTCATGGTATGCTCACTTCTTAATCCTTGTTAGTCTCTAGGTCTTTCACTTTTGAGGCACTTAACTCCTTGGAATGTGTTTATTCCTCTCCATCCATTATTTTTGGTCTCCTTCTAGAACTCCTCTTCCATAGCCTGCCATTAAATATTAGTACTCATCACTATTTTTGTCTTGGAGCACTTTTTAAAACTCACATACCTACAAAATTTTCTTACTTCATCTTGTGTTTATTGCCCCTTTATAAGGATGCTGTTATGTTTTTGTTCCACATTTTGTATAGTAATTCTTAATGAAGGTGGGCCATTTTAGAAGGTTGTGGTCAAGTTAATGAAGGCTGCTTTTTGTTTTGGCAGAATTGTATTTACAAAGAAAAAAAAAAAGCCTTGAGTTTGAATACCTTGAATTGAGGTGAGCACTCTCTAATTTGCCTAGTCCTTTCATGCCTGTCTTGTGCAATAGGCCCAGCTACTTCACACATTGACTTACATGCCTGACTTCTGAAGCTATATGTGTTTTCAACTTCTAAGAAGGAATATTGGATATATGTTTCCAGCTTCCCCTTCTGAACCTCCTCATGCTCTCTGAAATAATCTGCTCTATACCTTGAGATTCCATGCACTACACTCTCCCCTGAGAGATATCAGTCCCTGGGGGGAGGATGGTGAAGAGCAGAGGTTTTGAGCCAGATAGACCTAAGCATCCTAAGTCTGCCGCTTCCTAGTTGTATGACATTGGACAAGACACTCAGCCTCTCTAGACCTCAGCTTCTTCTTAATATCCCCCTTTCAGTGCTGTTGTCAAGGTTATGTGAGATAGTACCTATGAAGCACTTAGCCCAGAGCCCAGTACTCTGTAAGCACTTCCTAAATAGCAACTGAGATTATGGTGATGATGATAATGATGACTCCCAGATGTACATCTGATTCCACACTTTTTTGCTGACCTCCAATTCCCTCGTGTCCAGTTTCCTACTCACAATTAAATTTACCACTTGTGTTCCTGCCCCACCTCTATCCCAACACATTATGTATAAACTGAATGCATCGCTTGTAGCTTCCGATCCAGTTACTCAAGCTAAAACTCTGAGAACCATCTGTGATGTCTTTCTTCATCTTCCTCCTGCATCCTCCACCCTTAAGTACACCTGCTCTGGGGTTCCATGATTGCCAGTGCATACCTACTATCTTCTATCATCTATTCCCAATCAGACTGTACATTTTTTAGGGCAGAGTTGTTAAATTCATTCGTAACCTCATTGCCCAACATATTGTCTGTGTATAGTATAGTAATATTGAATAAATATTTTTGAATGAATGAATTTATTGTAATCCACCATTTGGGCTTATACCTCTGGAAGTAATAGCAGGAGTTAGTTTTATAAGGATTAGGGTCCCTCCTTCTAGACAAAATCTAAGCCAATATGGTGATAAAGAACAATTTCCTGAGGCCTGATTTAAGCTCTGGTATTCTTTAAAGGTGATCTGGTTCCTGAATTTTAGTTAAAGAGACCCTGAAACCCAAAAAAATGTCAATCTTCTCACATGATAAGTCACAAAAATAATGTTTATACCCTTCAAAAGAAATATGCTTGTTTAAATTTCCTCTCATAAAAGTAACATCCTGGCCAATGATGTCTCAAATGTGTGTTTATTTTTTTATTTAAAAAATGTGTTTATTATATCTCAAATGTTTGTGTGATTCTAATGGTTAAAGCTAAGTCTCCTATTGAGATTTATTAAGATCTAATTTATTGACTGGCTATGATGTTTATAAAAGGATTTGAATGTAATAAGCTTATGTGCGATTCATTTAAGACCATTTTGAGGCACCTTAGTAACTCCACCAGGTTTCTTCTGTATTCCTGAAAACCTTTATCAAACCAAGGAACCAAATGGTTGGTTAGCTTTTTGATTTCCTCCAGCTCCAGGCAATGAAGGATTGTCTTGTTCCATAACCTTGTAGTCTTTGACTACATCTCCAGTTTGTTGTGGTAGGATTCAGAGCCCACATTATTGAGTCAATTTCAAAAATAAGATGAAAGATTACTATGAGGGGTGAGTATGAGATAAAGAAGATGAGAGTGGAATTATTGAGAATAAGGAGTTAATAAAATGGCTAAGAAATGAGGAGCCAAATAACCTTCAGGGTTAAGAAGGCTAGTTTGGGTGGTCAGCGAGTGTTCTTGGGTCAAACCTCTAAGCTGGGCACAGCTCCCAGGGGAGAAGTGGAACACAGTCTCACTTCATATTCTGGTAATTACTTTGAATTATCCACCCTCTCTACCCTGATTACCTTGTGTTCATTTATCCCTAGGCAGCTGTACAAAAGTGTCCTTAAGGCCATGGAAAGAGAATCCTTCTTAGAAGTCTTCCTAGACTTGGTTAATCCCCATGCTCCATCCCTATCACTCCCACTTTCAACCCGGCCTTCATTATTTCTCAGTTGAACTATTATAACATCTTTCTCTAACTTTTGTCTGTTCCTTTAGCCTTTTGTTTGCATTAGCCCATCTTCTACATCTTTCACATTACTATGAAAAAGATCTTTTTAAAAACTTATGTCTTTCACCTGCTTAAAACTTTACAATGGTTCTACAGTATACATAAGATTTGTTTCATGTCCTGAACATCACTCACATTTAGAGCTGCCTCTAGGACACAAGGCACTCACTCCTTCTGGGTAGATTCATTATGAAAATGTTCCCCTGCCTCCAGGCTGATATTGTGGGTCTTCTGGCTTGGCAATAAGGGCTGGGTTTCAGCCTCCTTTCTGCACCCTGCTGGGGCCATGTCTCTGCTTTTATGTCCACAGAGTCATACTTTTCTCTGTGCTTTTGTACTTGCTGTTTACTTTGCCTGATAAACTCCTACCCATACTTTCAGAATTGGCTCTTATAAATCATCTTTTTTTTAAAAAAAGTATATATATATATATATATAATTTAAAAGAGAAGTAGATTACATAAATGTTACATAAAAAAATATAGGGGATTCCCATATGCCCCAATCCCTACCCTTCCCATATTTTCCCACATTAACAACAACTTTCATTAGTGTGGTGCATTTGTCACAATTGATGAACACATTTTGGAGCATTGCCACTAAGTGTGGATAATTTACATTGTAGTTTTCTTGTAAATCATCTTAGTGAAGCATCTTCAATATTCCTTTCTGCTTCCATAGCACCTGGTATATACCCTTATGTTAGCACCAATCACATCAGTTTGTTTTTCCACATCATTTTATAACAGCTCATTTCCTGATCAAACTTGCCCAATGTAGTGTGATTTTCAAGGGTGAGGTTATTGTCTTGTTTCTATTCATACCAGTATGTTAGTTTTATACATCATATGGAAATCAATAAATGTTTAATGAATTAAGAAATGAATGAGGTTGAGGCTCTAGCTGTGAAATGAGGGATATAAAACAGGAGTAGAGTCACTTCCCATTGGGGACCACCTGGAATAATTGCAACCCAGGTCAATTTTGTTTTATTATTGTTTTATGATGAGAAAAGGGGGTTGAGGACAACACTGTCAATTTTAAGAATACTTTTGAGACCCTCCTTTGATGACATATGATTAAGTCAGATTTTATCTAGATGCAGGAATATCTAAAAGAGAATTTGAGAAGTTGAAAGGTTCTCTAAGTGTCTTACAGAAAGGCTGAAGATTATCTGTTTTCCTTCCCTGGAAGTCAATACATAATACAAACTGGTCAGATGTTTGGCTAATGTCAACAAAGGAGCCACAGTGTAGGTAATTATACATGATAATGTTTATGAGAATCCTTAATACACTGTAAAGTACTGAAGTGCTAAATAAACACCATATAAGGTGAATTGTTTAATTCACAGATATTCTCACAAAAATGAAAGGCTCTTGAGATGAGATCACAACAGGGTTTTCAAAGACTACTCTCCTAGCTATGCCTCTGTGGGGTGGAGTGTGAGATGAATAAGCTAGAATCTAGATTGATCACTAAAGATCATTTGACAAAGGCAGAATTTGTCTTGGTGGTACATTGGGATGGGGTGGAATTAAGATTCTGTTTCTATTCTATTGTTAGTTACAGAAAATAGAAGAGAACTTTTCACAAATACTACATAATCTAATTTAGAGATTGGCAAGTGTTTTGGGTAAAGGCCCATATGGTAAATATTTTAGGCTTTGAGGACCATATAGTCTTTGTTGTAACTACTGGACTCTGCTGTTGTAGCTTGAAAGCAACCCTAGAAATAAAGGAATGGGTGTGGCCTGGAGATGTAGTTTGCCAGCCCTGAGTATTAGTTTTCTAAGGCTGCTATAACAAAGCACCATAAACTAGATAGCTTAAACCAATAGAGATTTATTCTCTCACAGTTCTGGAGCCTAGAAATATGAAATCAAGGTATCAACAAAGTTGTTGCCTTCTGAGGCCCTGAGGGAGAACTTGTTTCATGGCTCTGGAGCTTCTGGTGTTGCTGCCAATCCCTGGTCTTCCTTGGCTTACAGACGCATCACTCCAAATCTCTGTAACTCTCCTTACATGGCTTTCTCCTCTCTGTGTCCTTCTGTGTCTCTGTTTTCTTTTTTATAAGGACACCAGTCATTGGATAGGAACCACCCTAATCCACTATGATTAACTGATTAGATCTGCAAGGACCCTATTTCCAAGTAAGGTCATTTTCCAGGGTTCCAGATGGACATGAATTTTGGGGGGACTCTACGCAACCTACTACATTGGGAAAATTTGAATTTTCTAGAAGCATCAAATATACATACAAATAGAAGAACTACACTGTAAATGCCTTTTGGCTAATACTTTTTGTAAAAAGGAACCCCAGTCTTGAAGTGTGTAGCCAAGGTTTGGCCTGTGTAGCCTACAGAACTAATACAGGGGAACTTCAGAAGTTTCTGAAAAGACTTCTGCAGAGTTAAAATGGGGTGAGACGCACTTTGAATTCTTTCTTTAGAACAAGAACTAAACACAGAACTTCTTCCTTTATGGTGACTATCAGTTGCCAGTATTTAAAAAGATAAAACCATGAATCAAATCACTCATGACTAAGCAAGGCCTTTCATGAATTGAAGAAGCTTAAAAGAAGCTAACAAATGTCCAATGCATGAGACAACAAAACAGGCTGTCTTTGTAGAAGAAAACTTCTTGAAGTATCGCAATAAATATTAAAGCCTCTGCTGGAGGAAAGCTCTCATCTGACAGTCTTGGGCAGAGAAAACTTCTGAAGCTGAAAATAGGGACAGCAGAGCCCAGCTAATTCCCAACTAAATTCAGCTCATAGACAAAGTCCTCTTTTTTCTTCTTTGCCTCTGTCCTCTCAATTCTAAAAGTTGGATTATTATTATGTATGTAAGATTATAAGAATTGCTATAGCAAGTCTTAGAACTAATGACCAAACACAAATGCCTATTATCAGGGTAAAAAAAGGCATGTTTGCAGACTAAAGACTGTTTTCCACTTCTTTTGCAAAGGCTAGTCAGTTAATTTTAAATCTTAAGCCGTGAAGAAAGAAGCAGGCATGTGATTGAGTTGAGCCTAGGTCTTAACTATGAAATTTAAGATGGGTGAAATTCCAAGTGAGTTAAATTCAAATACTTATCCTTATCCTAGGCCACTAGTGAACTGAATCAAAGATTAAGGGTTCAATTGTAATTTAAAGAAGAAATGATTAACTAATAATGGAATAGAAACAGAATCTTAATTCATAATGAGGATCTATCTAAAAGTTCTGTGTTCAACTACAATACACGTAGTTTTATATATATCTCTATGTGTCTTTGTGAGTGGATAGATGATGCATCATTATATACATACAGTTAGGACTACAAAGGATTTTTAAAGTGAATCTTAACTGTTACCTATTTATATTCCTATCACTAATTGCATTCTATTTTTGTATTTTTAAAGTGATTTTTCCTAATGAGTAGGAATAGGGTATATTGCTTTTACAAAATATAAATTACTTCTGGCTTTCTGGTTTTCTTTCTCCTACACTTATTTTTGTTGTTTTCTTTTTATTAGAAATAAGAATATCTATTTTTTTTGTTTAAAATATTTGTTTTATATTTTCCTAACCTCCAAAATAAAGTTAAAAAGTAAACCCTGGATACTTAAAGAAGAGCTTTCTTTATAGAGACGAAAAGAATAATCTTTAATAGTTATCTATTGCTGCATAAAACATTCCTAAAGCTTAGTGGGTTAAAACAACAATAAAAATTAATTATATGCACAGTTTCTGTGCACCAGGAATTTGGGAGCAATCTGGCTGAGCAGTTCTAGCTCAGAGTCTCTCATGAAGCTGCAGTCAAGATGCATCTGAGCCATAGTCATCTGAAGGCTTGATTGGGGCTGGAGGATCCACAGTAAGGTGACTGATCATTCCAGGTGTGCTGGAAGCCGCACTAATTTTAACTGAGGGGTTTTAAGCTCTGCCACTTAATGGCTGTGTGCCTTTTGTCAAGAACTTAACCATTCCCACACACTAGCCTAGTGATCTTTTAAAATTGTAAATCAGATCATGACAATTGCTGTCTGCTTAAAAACCTTGGGTTAGAATAAGTGATGCTTCCAGTACACCTGGAATGAAATGCAAATCCTATAACATGGCCCACAAGCCCCAATAGGACTGGCCTCTACTTCTCCCACCTCACCACCTCACCTGCATGACTTTTCCCTTCTTTAATTATATTCCTGTCATGTTGGCCTTCCATTAGAGACACTGTAGGAGTAGCTAACATGCCATTACCAGGTGACCAAATGTCCTCATTTGCCCGTTGCCCTGTTGGGATTATTAATAGGGACACTTTTGAAAGTATCCCATCAATTTTATGCTTTCCCTAATATACAGCTCTTTCTGCATGGGCTTAGGGTTTTCTCATGTTCTCCTCTGTCTGCCACCAGTAGAGTCTTCTTCCTTTCTTAGCCTAGCATACTTCACTCATACGTGCACTACAGTTCAAATATAATTTCTTCAGAGAGGCCTTCACTAACCCCCATCCCCCCAAAACAAAAAGAACAGCTATAATAGTTTCTCCATTATTCTTTCTCAAGAAACCCAAGGGTTTTTTCCTCCATCATAGCCATTACTTTAATTTGTATCTTTCTTTAAGCTCAGAAGAGAAGAGATATTAACTGTTTGATTTATAGTGCATACGCAGTGCCTACTACAGTGCCTGACACATAGCATTAAATGTTTTTAAATGAACAAATTGTCTAAGCCTCAGTAGTAGTTGTCACTGTTGTTTAGTAGAGAAAGGGTGTGGATAGGTAGTTGTTAAGAAGATCAAGTACGATTTCACCAGGAACAGTGTCTCTCACACCATGAGCTTTTAATGGGTCTTTTTTTAAAGTGAGGTAAAGTTTACTTATCATTAAATGTTCAGCTCTTAAATAAATAAATTCAATGAGTTTTGACCAATTATACCTGGGTAACCCAAACCCCAATTAAGATATGGAACTTTGCCATCACCCTTGACAGTGCCCTCTTAGGCCCTTCCAGTCAATCCCCATCCCCATTGGAAACCATTGCTATGGTTTCTGTCTCTATACATTAGTTTTGTCTGTTTTTGAATTTCTTATAAATAGAATCATACAAATGAATACTTTCTTGCTCTGGCCTTTTATGTGCAGCGTACTATTTTTGTGATGTGACCATATTATAGCATGTATCAGTAGTTTATCCTTTTTACTTTGTTAAGTATTATTGCATAATTGCATAACTGTACCACAATTTGTTTATCCATTCTCCAATTGATAAACATTTTGGTTTTTTTTTCAGTTATTTTGTACTTATTAATAAGCTGCTTATAATTGTTGTACATATCTTTTGTGGGGATATATGTTTTCATTTCTCTTGGGTAAATACCTAGGAGTAAGTATGCTGGATTAATGGAAGAGTAGATGTGTTTATAACTTTAAAAAAATGCTAAATGTTGCCCAATGGTTATATCATTTTATACTCTTACCAGCAATCTATGATAGTTTTAGTTTTTCCACATTCTTGCCAACATTTGGTGTTGTCAGTCAATTTAATTTTAGTCATTCTAGTAGATTTAAAGTAGTTACTAATTAAGATTTCAATTTACATTTCCCTAATGAGATTTAGTACCTCTTCATGTGCTTATTGGTCATTTTATATCTTAATGTTGTGAAATTTCTGTTTACATCTTTCCTCCCTTTTTAATTGGGTTGTTTGTCTTTTTTATTAATGCTTTGTAAGAGGGTTTTATATTCTGGATACAAGCCCTTTGTGACTATTTTCTCTCATGCTGTGGCTTGCCTTTGCATTCTATTAATGGCAATTTTTGCTTAGTAGACATTCTTAATTTTATGAAGTCCAATTTATCCTATTTTTCTTTTATAGTTTGTGGTTTTTTGAGTCCTCTGTAAGAGATCTTTGCCTACTCCTCCAGTTCACAAAGATATTCTTTTATTTTTTTCTTCTATAAGACTTGTAGTTTTATCTTCTTTGTAGTTCTATGAGCCATCTCAAATTAATTTCTGTGTATGATATGAGGTGAAAGAAGGGTTCATTTTATTCCATATGGCTATCCAGTTGTTCTGACACATTGAATTGCCTTGGTACCTTTGTCAAAAATCAATTGGCTATGTATGTGTGGGACTTTTTCTGGATTCTCTTTTGTTGATCTAAATGTCTTTCCTTATAAACCAACACCACAATCTTTATTACTATAGCTTTATAATAAGTCTGGAAATCAGAGAGTGTGAGTACTTTTAACTGCATTCTATTTTTTAAGATTATTTTATGTACTCTAGGTCCTTCACGTATAGAAATAAGTTTTAAAATCTACTTTTTTTCTACAAAAATGTCTCTTACAATGTTGTTGGGATTGCATTGAATCCAAAGGTAAATTGGGGAACACTTGATATATAATTTCAATAAGTATTATATTATTGTTGTTATTACCATTATTATTAGGTTATTGACAGTGGTACTGGATATGGATTAACTTCATGAAATATAATCATAAAGTTTTGTGGCCAATGGATGATGCGAAGAAAGAAGGGGATATCACATATTGCAGCATTCCTTTGAGACATGACGCTCATGTTCTAAACTGAAGAAACAGGCAAAGGGAAGTCAGGAGTCCCCGGGTGGAGCTAAATCCTTCTGGAGGGGAAATATCCTGCACTAAGCAGTAGTTTCTTTGGTCTTGTCCTTTCAATCCCTTACTCTTTTTGGACTTTTCACTGGAGACCCCTTGATTACTTCCTGAATTTATTTTCTGCAAAACATGTGATGCAATTAGGAACTGAATTTATTCTCTTCAAATTTCTAGAACTTCTTATCTACCAACTGAAGGCAAAAGCATTTTTGAGATTAGAATCTTATGGGCCACTTTTCTCTTTAGGCATGTAGAAGGGCATGCCCTTTATGATGAGGCCTCAAAGAGTATTTGTAGACAGTTCAGTGGGCAGCCATGTTCCCCTCAGGTAGTTGGAGGCTGGTGGCTCACTCCTTGCATGGGAGCAAAAAAATTCTCAAATTAAGGGGGAAAAAAAAGAGTAGAAGGACTGGAACTTAAGCCAAACTCTTTGACTTCATTTCCAATGAAAGAGAACTCATTTTGAAACCCATTAGTGAATATTCAGTCTAGAAATCATTTAGGTTTTAAATTTCACTGACTAGGCTTTAAAAAAGCATATGCTGGATTCTGTCTCTGACTTTTAAACTGCTCAGCATCCAAATATCTGAAAACAGCTGTTCTTTTGCCTATTAATGGAAACATAATGAATGCTGTTTTTCAAAAGGTAAAGTAAGATAGTTACCGATGTATCATTAATAGAACCTAGCCCTTCTTACTTATAAAGTAACAACATGAGAATGCCTATTTTTTTCCAAATACTAGAAAGTATCTTGTAGTGTATAAATTGTATTTTACTATTAGAGAGCTTTACCATTTTTCCCTGGGAAGGTTTTTCAGTGATAGGGAAACATTGTTTTACATAACTATTTCTACATTAGCTGTCTTTTCTCTTTTGCTTTCTATATTATCAAGAAAAAGTGACGGATTTTATTATTCGTTTTTAAATCCTGAAACCATTTATTTTGTAATTATTTCCTAGATTTACTTTATTGACTGATTTTCCAATAAGGGCTGATTTTTTTCCCCTGGAAATATCTTTGTATTCTGTCTTTCACCCATTGGAGCCCTCTCTCATTTAACTGCATTGGTTGTAAGAAAAAAATAGCAACAAAAACATTTGCCATCTGAAGTAACAAAATACTGTTTACTTATTTCCACTGATAGAAAGTGGTGATAAACGCAATTGAAAACAAATGGTAAAAATGTGTTACACAGATGGGGAAAATGTAATACTGATCATACTGATCATGTTGAAGATTTAGTTGATTGGTGTACATGAGTGTCTCAAAGGGAGAAGGTATGAATTTTGTGAGAGAAGTGCACTTTTTCAGTGTTCATCTCCCCTTGATACTCATTCACTTTAAATTTCTTTTGGTGATAATAGAGCTTAGCTGTGTACATCAAGGGAAAACTAGATTCTTCAGGGTATCATGCAGGATAGCTCATCATCGTACCCTTAATGCTTGTTGGCAACCTATCTATTTGTAGAAATGTGGTTTTTATTCTATAGTGGAAACTACTAGAGTGTATCTGCAGCTTCTCTAGACTCATGTCCAGTTATGAAGAGGATCCTTGTTAAGCTTCCAGAGCCCATTTGTTGGGAAAGGGAAATTTGAATGAAATCTCTGCAGCTAGCAATATAAAGAAGAGAGTGCTAAAGCTCCATTTTCAGCAAAGGAATTATATTCACAGAGAAAGATAAAAAACAAACAAACAAACAAACAATTATTTCTGCTGTTATGGAGAGTTCTAAGAAAACCCAAAAGGAATTCTTGAATATTAAAGGAAAACTAGAAAGTTACAGAATTGAAAAGAATGTTGATGGCAAGGAGTTGATTTTTATACTCTTAAAATCCCATCCTGCCGTGATTATTTCTTTCCCTTGGCTCTTGGAGGAAACATACTATGTTGTATTTTGTTGATTTCCTTTTCATAGAAAACTGTCTGAAAGGAATTACTTGTCAACATGAGAAATGTCTACATAATGAGTCCACATGTATGTAGAAGTGAAGTTCAGTTGAGAAATGTCCTCATTATAAAATATTATAAAAAGTTAATACATTCAGCAAAGTGAAAAACTACAGTTTTGAAAGAAATGAATTACCTTTATTTGTCAAAAAATTTTAGAGTTTACAATGGCTTTTCTAAAGACTAAAGAGTGCACAGGCCAGTATTCCAAAATAGGAATTATTTTATTGCTATAATGGAACAAGCATTTTAAAGGAGGTGATTTATAAAGGGAAGTATAACTGAGAACTAGAGTGCTTATATTAGGAAACTGTACTAGGATGATAGTGGTTCTCAACTTCAGGAGATGGGGCATTTAGAACCACTGAGATAGTTTTCTATCCACGTGCTCTCATCCCTTCCAAATTCTCCTAGGCTTTTGGGAATAATATGAATAGATTGAACTTACTACACAGTGATCCTGATAGCATTCCCAGTTCAGAACCACTATCAGAGCTGTCACAGAAAATGGGAATCTGGGTAAGAAAGAGAAGGCTGAAGTACACCTGGCAGTACTTCTTTTACCTGTGTTGGCCTGTTCCGTGTAATCTTCTACCTGCCTCAGTTTTAATGTATGTCAGGTAAAGATAAGAACATAATTCAACAATGTCATGAAAATTAATATTAAACTCTTTGACCTTTCCAGAGAAAAACACAAGATATTAAGAGAAAGGAATCTGGCAAAGCCAAAAATATCATATCATTTCAAATTTGCTTAATAACAAAATGAGTCAGTACAGTGTAAATTAATGCAAGTTCTCATCTCCAAGCAGATGAGATTCAATAAAAAGCTGGGCCTACAAGGAGAATAATTTTAAGTAATAGATAGCTTATAACTCTTCAATGACTAACCTTGTTACAGCCAATTTTATAAGCTCTCCTACGGCATTTCTTTGATGTTCCCTCCTGTGCTTGTGTTCAAGAACATATGGCTAGTTTTAACCTTGGAAAGGTTAAACAAGA
>PVKH010000432.1:0-38480 GCA_004027955.1 Chaetophractus vellerosus
AATTGATCTGAGATCTAAAATAAGAGTAAGAAGCAAGTGAAAATGTGAGTGAGTGGGGAGGATTATGCTCCAGATTGAGGAAATGGCTTGCATGGGGCTACAAAGGCTGGAATTGCACAGTGCTTTTAAAGAAAGGAAAAGAAATCTGGTGGGAGGTCAGAAATATATGGAAGAAACGATCAGCAATAAGTCTGGTAAGGTGGACCCAGAACAACAGTTGGGTGTTTAGCCTTTATCTGGAGAGAAATAAAGACTCCTTGTGTTTTCACAGCCAGAGGAGGACACTGTTTGGTTTTTATTTTTCAATCTCCCTATGGTTGCAATTGGATATTAGATGAGTGGGAGGCAAGAGTGGATGTAAGGTTATAAGGTAGAAGACAGAGTGCAGAGGAGAGGGATGGCTTAAATGATGATAGCATTAGTGGAGAGAAATGGACAGATTTGGGAATTATTTATGAGCTAATTGACAAGACTTGGGGGAAAAATGTATTGGGATGAGGATTTGGAACTTGTCAAGGATGATGCCCAGATATTGGCTAGTATAAGTGGGTGGCTATTGGTTCTAATCTTAGAGAATAATCTGCAGGATTTTATTTCAGGAGAAATGCAAGGAAATGTTAATGAGCTTTGAGCAATATGATTCTAATGTGCTTATAGAAATGAGTTGCGAACAGTGGAATTAGAGTATTTCATATTATGTTTTCAAGAATGAAGTAAATTAAGTGTGAGTGTCAATCAAATATGAGTATACTTTATCCATATACCTATATTAATGAAACATAATTCTATGCCTAAGTTGTTCATCAAAAGGTAAAAATAAACTTTCAGGTATATTTTTAATATTCCTTCACTAAATGTGTCTAAATGGTCAAATTAGTTGGTTTTGAACAACGGTTTTAACGGTTCTTGGTAAACAAATGAAAATAATTGTCAATGTCTCAAATTGTCATTTGATGAAGCTGTCAATTTACAAAGGACTTTAGCTTCAGAGTCTTTACTTCAGTGTATCTAAAGAGAATTCTGAAAGAACAGAAAAAAAAGACAAAGCTCAATAAAGTCTCAAACAGGAAATAAAGAAAAATTTAAAAGTTTCATAGCTCAATTCCTGAAGTTTTGCAATCTAGTAAGTTTGAACATTCCTTATGCAAACTACCTTCTGTCAACTTTCTAACAACATCTAACAAATGAATTGAAAAAATTTTTTTCTCCTTCCCCTTTTCACCAAAGTTAGGAAAATCATCAGGAAACATGCTAAAAGTCTTAATTGGCCTCTGAAGGCTTAAGAGCACAGAAAGATTAAACACCCAGGTATCTATTTAACTCAAATGATTACCCTTATAAAGAAAAAAATCACTAGAAGAGTATACCAACTTAGCAAAATATTCAAACATCTTTGTGAGATTGTATAGGCTATTAAAGTAAAACTGTGACATTGTAGCAGGATTTTTTTTCATTTAATAGCTTAATAACTCACATTTTTTCCCTAAACTATATCCAGACTAAAGCAGGTCTTTGGAAGAATTATGTCAGTTTTCATCCTTAAAATTCTGAAATTTACATCTATTAACTGAGCATAACAGGCTGTTTAAACAACAACTGTTTTTCTGGAATTAAAAGCTAGTATATTAAGAGAAAAAGTCATGAGAATTCTGTATTTGGGCTGCAAAAGCATCATACAATGTGTTTTATATTAGGTGCAAGTCATTACATTTAAAAGTGACTAAAAATAGCTATTACTAAAAGAGAAAATGGCAGTGGGCACACTTATTATAAAAACCATTTCCTAAACCCAATCTCAGGTGTTAATTTTGTGTTTTAGATTCCTAGCCATCAGCATGGAATTAGGCATAGTTCTTCCAGAGAAAAGCTCTTTCTAGGGAGGGAAATGCTGTCTGCTTAACACTTCACAATTCTAGTTTCTTCATTTATTATTTATTAAGTGTAAAATTTAGCAGGACAACCTGAGCCAAAATTTGCAATTCATTTGAATGAAAGTAGGCTCCTTTATAACTTTATTACTTCTGAGAAAATCATGGAAAGCAAAAAAAAAAAAAAAAATCCTTTAGAAATGAAGTAGCTGACACATCACATTTATTAAAGCTGTGAAGCCTTCAAGGTAGATGAGTTATGATATTTCATCTTCAACAATGGTTGGTGCCAGAATGCAGCTAGACTTGGAAAGGATGATGATTAACAGAGCAGACATTCGTGTTTAATGGAATCACATGACTAATTCATTCCAAAATAAGTTTGCGTTCACTTGCAAGAAGGCTGAATACAATGAGACACTTTTAAGATATCTTTTTCCTGAAACCATCCATTTTAAACAAAAATCCAAAAGCTCATACAAGGTCTAAATAATTCCCAAAGGGTCTTTAGATATATGTGCTGCCATATTATAATAAAAATATAATGTTTTGAACTGACAACACTTTCAAATATAAGATTCTGTATTTTCATCCAACTATGCTGCAATATCTAAGGCAAAGCAAAGAAAATAATTGTTTAATATCTGTAATTACTACTCACTTAATAAGCTGTTCTTAATTTGCAGTTTAGAGAGAGAAACAGAGGAAAATAATTAAAACTGCACCAACTGTGTTAAGATGAAACCACTGAAATACTATGGGTGCTAGACAACTGATATCCTATACTAAAACACAAGATCGTAATTGAAAGGACAAATCATTCTCATGATAACCCTGAACTTGGCTCTACTTAGCCATAATGCAAACATTTATTTACAATGCCACACAAACTAGCCTGCTCCAAAGACTTCTAGAGGAAGTAAGTCAGCAATGAAGTTTCAGAGGGATATCCTTATATTTAAATAAAGTTAGTTTCTTAACCATATGTATTTACACTTTAGAGAACTCAGGGTACCAAGTTGGAGAGAAAAAATATTTGTTTTAAAATCTCATGGATGGATACATCATCAAAATTATAGCCTTTAGTTAAAACTGGAAAATTAATAATTATGCAGTAAATATAAGCTTAAATTAGATAAATGAGTTCACTTTTGGCAAAGATGGAGTAACAGGGACCAGATTTACCCTCCTTCCTGAAACAACTAAAAACGTAAGTAATGTAGTTGGGCGTCAAGATAAAATGAACATGATTCTTAAGACTAGGAAATAAATAAGTCCTATGATTGCCCTGTCTTTCTTTATGGGTCAAGTTTTCAGACCTCAGTGCTAAAAGGGAAGACCCAAACATAGTACAGCAATTTATGGGAGTTGAGGAGACAGGATTGGGATTCCAGGGAGGCCAACATGACTAGACCTTAGAGGCCAGGGTGAAGGAGAAGATAGAGTTGTACAGAGAAAGAACTCTTGGGATCTGCAGAGGCTCCTCTCTCTAGTTTTCAGCTGAGTATGGATCATCTCATGCATATAAGAAAGGGAAAGAATCAACCAAATGAGAAGAAATGGCCCTTGGGGATAACACAAAGTATGGAATTGTTTATGTTCCCATCTTCCAGAGTGGGAAACTTCATAATCCCAAATGTCACCAGAATTTTCAGAAAGGTATTATTTCATTCACATTACAAAATTTCCACCAAACAAAAGACTCCTGGTCCCACCCAAGCAAGCATGGAAACCGACCTCAAAAAGATCAAACTGTTTGCAAGTAATGTAACTGTATTCCAGAACAAATCTCAAGAATATTTATAGGGGTATAACAATATCTAGCACCCAATAAGATAAAATTCACAATGCCTAGAATCGAATGAAAAATTACTAGGCTCACAAAGAAGCAAGAAAATATGACTCATACTGAGGAGAAAAATCAATCAAAATGGATGCAGAAATGTCAAAAATGATAGAATTAGCAGAGAAGGACACTAAAACAATATACAGCCGCCACAGGCAGGGCAAAGCCACCATGGGCAGGGCAAGCCCCCACGAGCAGGCAAGGCCGCTGTGCAGTGAGCTGACTCAGCGGGTCGCCACAACGGCAGGGGGTGGGGGTGAGACAAGCAGACACAGAAGAACGCAAAAATGAACACAGCAAGAACAAGCAGAAAGGGGGGATATATAATAATAAAAAAAACAATATACAACTGTAATTCTATACCATATATTCAAGAACCTAGAGGAAAGATTGAGAATGCTAACTAGAAACTTGTAAAATACATATATATAAAGAAGAAAGAAAGCAAAACGATCATTTAGGAAATCAAACTATGAGACCAGCATTACCCTGAAACAAAACCAAAGACATTATAAGAAAAGAAAACTACTATCATCCCTCATGAACAGAGATAAAAAAAGTTCTCAATGGAAACTGAATCCAAAAATGAAATAAAAGGGATAATACATTATGATCAAGAGGGATTTATCCCAGGATTTCAAGTTTGGTTGAACATTTGAATAAATCAATCCATAAAATTCACCATATTAACAGATGAAAAAAGAAAAATTACATGTGATCATTTCAACAGATGCAAAATACAACATCCATTACTGATAAAAATTTTCAGCAGCCAGCAATAGAATTTCTTCAACCTGATAAGGGCATCTATGAAATTCCTACAGCAAATATCATTCTTAATGGTGAAAGACTGACAGTCGAAGATTATGAACAAGAAGAGGATTGCATTCCCTCCATTTCCATTCAACATTGTACTTGAGGTCCCAGCCAGTGATATAAAGCAAGGGGTAAACAGACAAACATCAATAACAACAACAAAAATGACAACCATATAGTAAATTAAGCAGTAAAACTGTCTTTATTATTAGATGGCAAGATGAGCTACCTAGAAAAATCCTATGAAATTTGCCATAAAAAAGCTACAACTAATAAGTAATTTTAGCAAGGTTGCAAGATGCAACATCAATATATAATATACAAGGAATGAACAATAGAGATTAAATTTAAAAGCAATACTTCTACAGTAGCATCAAAAATATGAAATATTTGGAGATAAATCTTACAGAAAGTTGTATAAGCCCTGTACCTGAAAAACCAATGAAACATTGTTGAGACAAATTAAAGAAGAGCTAAATTCTATGTTCATAGATTGGAAGATTCAAGATTAAGATGGCAGTATAATTACTGATTAAAGGAAGTCCACTCCCCGCAAGAGTACACACTGTAGGATTCCTTTTATGCAAAAGTATACAAAATTCTAGAAAGTCCAAAGTAATATTTAGTGAAAGAAAAATAGGTTGTTGTCTGATAAGGATTGGGCAAAAGGAGCTGGTGATGGAAAGATTCCCAAGGGCACAAGAAAAATTTAGGGAGTGATTGATACATTTATTTTCTTGATTGTGGTGATAATTTCAGGGATATATTCTATGTCAAAACTTATCAAATTACATACTTTAAATATGCCCAGTTTATTATAGGTTAATTATTCTAATATTAAAATATTAAATTAAATTAGGTAAAACTAGGCAAGATAGTGATTTAATATTGAATTATGTTTATATATATGTGTGTATATTGATATATATGCATACATAAATACACACATGCATAAATAAATACATGAAAATATTGAATGTCTTTGATAAAGACACCCTTTTGGGATAAGAAAACAATGAGTTGTCTTTTGGTGACCTACCTTTGCTTAGTTCTAGGTACTTGACTCAATTTCATCACCCAGAAAATTAGAAGAAAAAGTTAGTTGAATGTCAAAGTCTCTTCTAGACCTGAATTGTAAAGTGTCAGATGACTTAATACAGAACCCAAATATGGAAATATTGAAAAATAATAGATTGGCCAACCATGCAATGGACATCTTCCCATAACTGTTGCATCTATTCAATTGTTGACTCGATATACAGATTTATTCAGTGTTTAAGAATGATTGGGGAACCAGCTTTGGCTCAATTGGTAGAGCCCTGGTTTACCACATGGGAGGCCCCGGGTTCGGTTCCCAGGGCCTCCTCGAGAAGGCAAGCCACCGTGAGCTGGCAAGCCACCATGAGCAGGGCAAGCCGCCGCGAGCAGGACATGCCACCAGGAGCAGGCAAGCTGCTGCGCGGTAAGCTGACTCAGTGGGATGCCGCAGCAGGGGGAGACAAGCAGACACAGAAGAACGCAAAAGCAATGAACACAGCAAGAACAAGCAGCAAGGGGGGGATATATAAATAAATAAAAATAAATCTTTTAAAAAAAAGAATGAATGGCACGCAGCTCTCATATTAGTAATACATAGCTAGCTGAGGAATGTGTTTATTGGGGAATTCTACAAGAACCCCAAAATTTGAGTGGCTTAGTACAATTGAATTTTATTTTTTTCTCACAAAACATTCCAATATGGGTGTGTGTTAGGATGTGTCTCTTCCAGTTCAGAGACATACTGACTCCCATCTTGTTTTTATGCGCCTTCTTACAGGCCTCAAGGATCCTTTCACTTATAGTCACTAGATACAGAAAGAACATAACCTTGTGAATGCAGGAAGTTTTTATATGAAGGAATATTATATCTTTAACTTCAATTCTGGAGTTTAACCTTTGTGAATGATGGCTCTAAAATTTCATAAATTTAATTAAAGAGCATCCTATGGAGAAGGACAATATTAGCCAAGTAGTCATAGTCCCAAATTTCTATTAGTTTACAAAAAAAAAATTGTTGCAAGAAGTACTATCCACTGGACCATGGTCAACTTTTACCATCTCTCTTTAATTTTCCTTTCTGTATTATCAGGAATTATGTTTACATGTGTCATCTGTCTTCTTTTATGTACATTTCTCAGAGTTACTCTTAAGCAGCATATTTTATCAAAGTTATTTTTGGAGGTAGAGGCAGGAATAAATAATTAGGAACAATAGTCATTCAATTAATTACTTTGTATACCTATCAAATATTTACTAAGTCCTTGTTAGGAGTCTGACACAATTCTGGACCCTGAGAAAGCATCAAGGAACAAAAGGATTAAAAGTCCCTGGGCCTCATGGGGCTTACACTGAAATTGGGAAAGGCAGGCAAACAAAATGAATAGATTATTAATCATGGAGCATTTTAAAGTTTTGTATAAAAAATAAACAGTGGAATGGTATAGAAAGTACAGGGGAGAAGTAGGTGATTATTGCAGTTACAAATAAAAGTCAGGGAAAACCTTGACGAGAAAGTAATGTTTGATCAAAGACTTGAAGAAGGTGGAAGAGCATTGTAATCAGAGGTAATCAGAGGTAACAGCAGGAGTTGGGGGGAACATGTTTAGAAGGCTTTAGGAAGAGCAAAGAGACTGATGCAGCTAGACTGACAAAAGTCATAAGGAGAATAATAGGATCTGAGGACAAAGAGGGAGGTGAGAAAGAAATTGTGTATGGACTTTTAGACCATTGAAAGGACTTTGGATTTTTCTTTGAGTCAAAGAACTACTGAAGGTGTTTGAGCACAGGAGTGAGAGAATCTGACCTATTTTAAAAAGGAATATTCTAGCTGATGTTGAAAGAAATTGTAGAATTGAGGCAGGGAAATAAATAATCCAGGCATGAGATAATGCTAACTAGGACCAGAGTGGAGCAGATGAATAATGGAAGTATATTGAAAGTAGACTAAAAAAAAAAAAAGCTAATAAATCAGATGCAGTATGTGAGAGAGGAGTTGGTATGACTGCAAGGTTTTGTCCAGTGTATCTGTCAACATATGGAGTTTCTTTAACTACGAAAAGTAAGACAATGGGAGAACAAGTTCAAAGGTAAATATCATGAGTCCAGGTTTAGATATGTTAAGTTTCAGAAATTCTAGTAGAGTTGCTGCAAACACAGTGGTATATATGAGTCTGGAGTCCAGGTCAGAGTTGGGACTGGTGATATAAATCTAGGATACTTCAATTTACAGATATTATTTAAAGCCATGGGACAGGATAATATCACAGAGAGAGTGATTATAGTTAGAGAAAGGAATTGCAAGGACCAATTCCTGGAGCATTCCAACATTTAGAGATCAGGAAGATGAAACAAAATCAGGAAGGTCAACTCAAAAGTAGGGGTAGAAGAAAGCCAAATAATTTTTGTGTCCTGGAAGCCAAGCGATGAAAACTTTTCAAGGAGGGATTAATCACATATGTCAAAAGGAGAGAAGAGAACTTGGAGACACTCGTGTAAGTAACATAGAGTTTTGCTGCAAAGGGGAACAGAAAATAGGCCAGAATAAGAAGAATAAGTTATTCTTCTTATTCTAACCTTTATCTCTAATTTCAAAAGAGACGTTAGGAAAAGAAAGTTGACCTTTTCAAGATTTCCAGGACCAGGATTTCAGTATAGAAGGTTAACCTTAAAATCTACCACCACCACAAGTTTGCAAAGATATAGAACAAAGGAAACTTTCATGCACTGCTGAGAAGAATCCACATTGACACAATCACTTTTGGAAGCAGTGGGATATTATCTAGAATTGTCGCAGATACATGCATCTTGTTGCCCCAGCTATTGCATTCTTAGGTGTGTACCTTAGACAGATTCAAGTTGTTTTACATGCACAAGAATGTTTATGCCAGCTAAGTTAACATTAAGCATAAAGAGAAGATGACCCAATTGAACAAAGGTAGATAAATTTATCAATTTATCTAACAGATAAAGAAATTATGGTCTATTCGTGAAATGGGTCACTATAGAGCAATGATTACTGAACAGGTAGCAACATGGTTGAATATCAAAAACTTAGTGTTGAGTGAAAGAATCAAAATGTGAAAGAATGCATACACTGTAATTCCATTTATATAAAGGTAAAGAACAGGTAAAAGTAAACTATGTTGTGTAGGAATGCATCTATAGGTAGTAAAATTGTAAGGTAAAGCTAAGGACCGATTATGATAAAAATCAGGGTAATGATTACCTCTAGTGAACAGAAAGGAGGTGTAATTGTAATCTGGAAGGAAATTCAGGGTGGGGAGTGCTTCTGGAGTTCCATTCATTCTCTTTTTTCTTGGTCTGGTTACACCTCTTTGGATTACAATGATTATACTGTATATATTGTACTCATTTCTATGTTATTATATCTCACACAGAAATACTTCTAATTACAATACAAGGTAATCTAGTATATGACACAATGCTAAACACACATTCAACCTCTGGTTGCTTTAATCAAAGACAAATTGATGAAGGTCAATAGTAAATTATAAAAGTGAAGTTGATTAAGAAACAAAAACTACTATCTTAGAATCTTAGAGTTGAAGGGGACCTTTAAACTTTCTAGCTGAATTCGCTGCCTGATTATGAATCCTCTCTACAGTATCTTTGACCAGAAATCATACAACTTAGGTGGGAAACCGACAACCAATTTTTGGAACGGAGTTAATATTTAGAGAATATTCTTCCTTATATTAAATTAATCACATGTCTGTAATATCTTCACACTGATACCAATTCTTCCTAAGGTACAGGGAAAAAAAAGTTGTTTAATAAATAAATAAAATAAAAATTTACCTGGACATAATTTATTATCTTGCCTCCAAAGTTGGGAAGGGAAGAGAATAAAGAGTATTATAAAAGCTAAAATCAGATTATAGCTCCATACTTTAAGTAGAAGCAAATCAGATATACATTTTGATGAATACTGAATGGCACAATCTTAAAATGAAAATACAACTCATGTCAAGGTTGAAGATAATCATCAGCATGAAAGAATGGATCTCTGGTACACAATTCTTAATCTGAAATTCCATCCCCTCAAAATAATTATCATTGCAAATTTATTATTAATGGTTCGTACTCAAATTTTCAAAGTTAGGTATTGTAATGCAAGAAAAATAATCTTCAAGCACCATCAGCTGCAGAATTGCTCCTGCTCGCTTGCTTTTCACATTTGCAACACCAAATAGTCTCAATTCCAATGGGCACACTTATTAATGGTATGAGCTTTTTGGTGTACAGCAGACTATAATCAGGAAAAAAGATTTTCAAAAGCATGTTTTCTAGAAGGAAATTAGCACTTAGATTTACTTCTTGGACAATTATAAAAAATACTTTAACTATCGAAGATACTTTGGAGACTATAAACATCAATAATTTAAAATTTATTTCATAAACTCAAAACTATAAGGAATCTTCTTATAATGATTGTAATTTTCTTCCTCTCATTATGGTTTTTATAAAACACACTCTTTTTATATTCTTGCTATGTCTTTCTCAAAGCTGGTTTTTCATGGAACATATAAATAATTTTGGAATTTTTCCTCTTTGGGAAAATTTGATGTGGCAAAATTGCTGTTTTTAACTCATTGCAAGATGAGACACATTCCCTATAAGGAGCTTTATTTAAGATTCATGCCTAAATAAGTCAAATTCAATGCAATTCTTAATGGTTATTTCATTCATTTCATTTTCTTTTATGAATTCCATTACACCAAACACTTCTAAAGATATCAGGCTTATAATTTAACCAGATCTCTATTAAAGTCATAATGGTCTTAATAAAAGAATGAACCAAACAGACTTCCTTTAATATTTGTATAATTTTAAATCTATTTTCCTATTTAATTATTTAAAAGTTCTTTCAAATTGTACCCATATATGCAATTAACAGTTTTTACAATGATCATTATGAGTGCAATTTTTCCTCTAGCAGTAATAAATAAATATTGATACTTCAAGTGCTTGTGGCAGTTTTTGTATATAAAGCATACAAAATTTATTCCCCTAAAGGCTATAACTGTATCTGAAAGTCAATATTCAGGTATTGACAATAAATCAGAATAGTATCCTGTTTAAGCTTTTG
Organism: Chaetophractus vellerosus; assembly: GCA_004027955.1. NCBI lineage: Eukaryota > Metazoa > Chordata > Mammalia > Cingulata > Chlamyphoridae > Chaetophractus > Chaetophractus vellerosus. The sequence continues at coordinate 10,679 of PVKH010000432.1, forward strand.
ATAGCTTTACACTGCTTAGATATGATGGAAACTTTGGGCATAACATGTTAATCATGCTCAGGTTCAGAGATGGCAGAAATGACAAAGCAGGTACTTGCTATTTGGCCTCCTAAATAGCCAAAGAGGAATAGCGAGTTTGGGCATAATATTAAGACTGAAACGAAGACTGTTGCTTCCATATTTTTACATATTTTAAAATACACATGGTTTTATGTGAAAAAGTCTTCTAAAGACTTACACTTTGTATATTTTAACTATGAAAAATATTATCCCATACTGAACACAGCCAGCACCTGACTTCAAAATTCTGCAAAGACTGAAGGGCATAGCAACCTAAATAGAAAGAATAAGTTTACAAAGTCCTTTCTTTACTCATGGAATCAATGCCTAATAATCCATCACATTTACAAGAAGTATATTCATTCTGGATAATGCAACAGCAAAGAAGACCAAGCCCCGTTCTTCAGGGAACATCCAGGGCACCAAAAAATTAAACATCCATTCTGATATTTCCAGAGAACAAATCATAAGCTCAGCCTCCATTGGTACCATAAACTTACATTCTTTAGAGTGGAAGCAAGTACATGCATATTACATACACATACATGTGTAAACATGTATGCAACACCACTGATGTGGCTGTATCAGCTGTTTATGACAGTGGCTGTTCCAAATAGTTGGTACCCATGTCTATGAGATGTTGAGCATTTTTAGTACCGTCTTGCATATGTATATATGCATACACATAGGGGAGCAGGGGAGCCTCCTGGTTGAACACCTGTTTTCCATGTATGAGGTCCCTGGTTCAATACCCAGTACCTCCTAAAAAAAATAAAATAAAAAAATAAAGCGTACAATATAATGTTTTTTTAAAAAATATACATACAAAAATATGAATTGTTTTCTAAATTTTTAAAAATGGAAATAATGTGTTTTGGCAACCAAAGACACAATTTACCAAAATAAAACAGATTTTAGCAGCCTATTTAGAATTCAGTGTGTAAAAATGACTCAAAATTGGGCATCTCAATCTAAAGCTTTATTAAAGCAAAATAAGGCAACAAAGAAGAAGAGAAAGGGACAAAGAAGACCTACAAGCATAAATTGCATCTTTTATTCTACATTAATTCAGTGCATTTTTATTTTATTTTATTTTATTTTGTTCTACTTTACCGGTTACTGTTTTGTTTTATTCTATTTTACCTGGCATGGGTGTCTATAAAATTATGTGCGCACCTCTGTAACCAACTTTCCATTCATTATTTCAAATGCACACACACAATTTTGAATGTGAGCGAAAGAGGTGTTCAATAATCTTAATTGTATGCCAAGATTTGTGTTTCTAAAACTCTTTTTGCTTCATATAGAAAAAAAATTGATTCATTTCCACACATATGTCAATTATGTTGCATATTATTAAGATGTGTTTTATTGGTTGCAAACATCCACTGAAATTCAGATGGTAAAGACTAAGAAGACAAACCACTCAAGATCAGGGGTTAACTACTAGTTATTTATGAAGCTGGACATGGCAAATATGCTATAAGAATACATTATACAGAAAATAAGCAATTTAAAAATACATTTCACTCATCCAGCATCATAGCCATATTTTATTTACCAAATGGACAAATGAAAGTCATGTTGTTTCATTTTCTTATTTTTTCTTCAGAATTTATAAAATTAGTTCTTTGTTTGGTTCTACACATGAGAACATGATAAATAGCCTGAACTATTTCAATAACCTGCCATAACCTAGAGGTTTATGCACAGAGAATTATGAATGAATCATTTGTGTTACGACTTAACATGTGAAAACAATGATACCAAAGGATCAATTTCCTCTTTGTTAGAGGCGAACTATAGTGAAACATGAAGTACATTTCCTCAGATAAATTAATCTTTGAACTCATTCAGAGTCAAGCTGTGGAGCAGTTTGGAAACCCTTTGTTGAAGGTAGGAATTAAATGTCAGAGGAAAAATTGTGGTAGCTAACTAGTTTCTTTAGATACATCTTCAATGAAAGTAGTGTTTTTTTCTTTTAGACTCAATATTTTTCCTGCCAAGTTTTGCTAAGACAATGATCTCAAACACTTTGAAGGAGAAGTCACATTTTAGAAACAGTGTTAATATTTTAGTTTAGCAATTTCTTTTCAGAAAAAAAAAACAAGATTTTTCAGGGAATTAATGCCTTTTAAGACAATAGCTGCACGTTCAAAAATTAAATACGTTATTTTTGTTAGTATTTTACCCTTGGCTGCTAGCAATCATCTTTTCTAGATAATCTCTGTTCAAATTCCTGAAAGAAGTACTCCCATGATCTAGTGCATCTTTCGTACCCTAGAAGTCATAGGTTACAGGTCAGCCTTTAGGTGGCTGGCCCCAGATCAGGTGCTTACCCTAATCCCAAGCCTGTTGAGTTACAGGAGGAAAATGTGGCTGACTCTGAATTCAGTTTCAGTAGAACCACAGAGCCCAGCTGCACCTTGATTGACAAATGTAGAACAGGAAGAGTCAACTCCCACTTGGGTATTTAAAAAGAGTTATTCAGTATCTAAATCTCTGGGGTAGAATATAGATTCTTGCTAATTGCATTCGTGCAAAGTGGACATGTTAAATGCTCTATAAATGTTAGATGCTGCCATTGATGAATGGCAGTGACAGGAGGGGGCAGGTCCAAGGAAGGCCTTCCATAGCACATTTCACATGTAAAATGTGATTTAAAAAACCAGTAGTAGGATCATAACCAGCATGCCCTTTTCTCCTTTTCGGACTTTGACAAGAAACAATTTTTTTTCAATTAGCACAAGGAAAGAAAACATCTGTATACATGAAAAAGCAATAATTCTACTTTAATTATGTATTAAATATAAATACAATCTTACTATAATGGTAATGTAGCTGCACTATAAATGGAGAAAACTTTAACTGTAGAGAGCAGATATATTATTATATAAAGGGACTCTGTACATGCAGGGAAAGGAGTGATCATTTTCTGTCTTCTTTGCCATGGAGAGAAAAATAGGAGATTTGTAATCCCCATATTCCCCAGGTTCTTTCCTATGTCAGAGAGAGAGAGAGAGAGAGAGAGAGAGAGAGAGAGAGAGAGAGAAAGAGAGAGAAAGATAGGGAGAAAGAGAGGGAATCAGACTAAGGAGGAACAGTGAGGGAGGGAGAAAAAGAAGGAGAGACAAAGAGAGACAGACTAAGAAAGAGGGGAAGAGGAGGAGGGAGAGAGAGAGGGAGAGAGAAAGTTTTCACTACATAAGCAGAGTCTAAATGTGAAACAGAGGGCTTTAAGAACAGTGATCTGATTACAACGTAGGATAAAGAGGGAATAAAGCCCTGCAATGTGGAGTGGCAAAACAATGATTCAGACCTCATATGAGAACTATGCAAATAGTGAGTGAGTAATAACCCTGGGGAGTCATTTCCTTGAGAGTTAAAACAAAATCCCTGAAAAGAACGCAAGCCAGAGGTTGTGATAAAAAAGAACTTCTTGGGATCCTGAGTATATCATGATAAAGCAAACCTATTGCTCTAGAGGAAAAACTTCAGAAAAGTCAGAAAAGGAGTGAGACCGCAGCTTGCTACTGAAGGTGGGACTGACCTGAATAAAAACTCTGGGTCCTGAAAGCAAGTGTGAGCCTCATCAGGCTGTTCTCAAGCTGTTGCAGAGGGTGCCAGCTAAGGAGAAATACCTTTTATGGGTGCTAGACTCCTATTTCCTTTCTCTTTTTCCCTCTTAATATTTCCATTATCTCTTGACATTGGTGTTTTCTGTCCCGTTACCTTCTGGCAGTTATCAGTGTCTAGTAAGAATAGTCTATGCTAACTGTAACTTTGAGCATTGGGGTGGGGAGGAGAAAATTTTACAATGAAAAACTCAGTTTAGACAAGGCAAAAATAAAACTAACCTTTTCTAATTTTGAAAGTTTTATACCTTTTCTAATTCTAAAACTGATTGCATTCATTTAAAGGCTAAAATGCAGTGCAGAATAGTTAAGCATGTAATTTGGAGATTTTAAGGAGCTGAAGAATCATCTAAATGAAGCTGATGGATAAGATTCCAACATGTGATGAGAAAATATTAGAAACTACAATTGTGCATACAGTTTGGTGGGAGATCTTAATATGCCGCCTGCCACGAGTTTTTTTTACTAGCAAGAGAAAACATCATAATCATCTGCAGAGAGACCTGCCCTCTCCTGAAATTATATATATATATATTTTTTTTAAGATTTATTTATTTTATTACATTTCTCCCCTTCCCCCCCCACCCCCCCGCTGCGGTGACGCGCCGAGACTGGTCACTGCGCAGGCGCGGCTTTCCCCGCTTGTGGGCGGCTTCTGCTTCCATTCACGGCTGGCTTTCAGTTCGCGGGTGGCTGGCTGTGCTCCATTCACGGGTGACCTGCCCTGCCCGTGGCGGCTTTTGCCCTGTCCGTGGCAGCTTTTTGCCCTGCCCATGGCGGCTCTGGCCCGCCCATGGCGGCTTGCCATTCTCAAGGCGGTCTGCCCGCTAGGAGAGGTCCCCGGGAACCGAACCCGGGGCCTCCCATGTGGTATGCCGGTGCCCTATCCACTGGGCTATCGAGCCGGCCCCCTGAAATTATATTTAAGCAGGAATTATTGCATGGATTCAAGGGTAACAGTGTTATAATGGAGGGTAAATTTTAAAAGATGACCAGCTAGTGCAGGCTTTGGCTAAGAGTCAACACATACCTGCTCAGTACTGAAAGGAAGCCCACATTCTTGCCCTAATACCATGTTTACAAAAGAAAACACATATTTAACCTGTGAACATTGGCATTTCAGAGCTCTGCTTTTTTTTGTAGTCATAAGTACAGCACCTGTGAGACAGTAATTAACAGGCATTCAAAGTAAAGATGTCACAATAAATTAGTAGTAATTGAGTCAACCTAGAGAGAAGGAATTAAGTTTACAGTGATACACATTTCAACTGGACAACCTGTGAATAGTTCACTTAGCATGGATTCTAGAACCCAGTAACAAGTTCATCACCGTAAACACTACAGTCCTCTGGCGGTTATTAGAGAGACTTGCACAACTTCACTTTTTCACCATAATGTTAATATGAAAGATAATTGATGTTTATTTGCTAACAGCAAAGACTTAGGTATCATTTACAGGTCAAATGTTTGCTAAAATGTTAATATATACAAGTAAAATTTGGGCCGGGGTGGAAAATGGGCTGCTTCTACTACAGGCTGACAATTTGTATTTTGCGGTAGACCTTAATTCTGATTAGGGAGAAGGGTAGAACAGAAAGAATTATCTTGATTTTCAGGAAATACATGTTTATTTTGGGCCTGCAATTGGAGAAGCCAAACATATTTTGTTATCCTTGGGGCCATTTCCACATCCTTGACTAATACCAGAGAATTAAGCAATGTGCAGCCCAATGAGAATACACTGGTACTTTGTGTAAATGTGGGTTTAGAAAGACAAGCCTATAGGTACTTCCGAGTTTCCATATCTTAATTTGGTGATGAATGTTGCTTTTGTTGTGGACAGTCTTACCCTGGTTAATACACTTTTTTGTGTGAATATCAATTTTCCCACTCTGCAAAACAATGCACCCTAGAATGTCCCCATACATAGTATAACATTGAGGCTAAACTCTGACAGTGACTCAATGCTGTAATTGCTGAACAGCTGAATTAAACATGAATGGCCATGTTAGAGCGTGTTGGCTATGGGTCACTAGCAGAATACAGTAATTAGAGACACTTATTCCCTTGGTGCAACAGGGTCAAGGGCAGAGTTCTTGCAAGTTATTTATATTGCTACAGGAATTCTCTGTTCTCAACATTACCAAGGTTTATATAAATGGTCATTAGGAAAAATTGACTGCGCAGCACAAAAGTACATTCTGTACTTAGAAGTGTTTTTGCACGTATTCCAAACTGGTTGAGAGGAAGGGGAGGGACTGGAGGGAGAGTCTCACATTTTTGGAAAATCTCACTCTACATAAGGCTTTCATTAAAGTTAAAAAAAAATCCTGACTGTAATTAATATTTCAAAGTTGTGTATATCTCATAAACTATATTGAGACGCCCATACTCCAAATATGAGAATGTGAAAACATAAAATCTTTTCACAGGAAGAAACTTCTTCCATCTGGGCTCTTCAGAAAAGCATTCGTCCCACCCACAATCTCTTTCATGGTGACCTTACAGATTTTTTTTCTATTTTGTTTTTTTATTTTGTATTTTATATTTTGTGCTGTATTAACAAAATTTTACTCAAAATTTGGGGAAAACCCATTTCTATTGTCCAAGGTCAAAGTATACTTTTTATATACTGATGGCTTCAGTTCAATTTAAGTTAACAGTATCATATAATCTGCCACTAAAATTTTATCTGCCTTTCAAACTTCTCAGAAGTGCCTTAGAATCTTAATGGGATTGCTCTCTAACACCACTTGTATTCTTATTAGAACCACTGATGATATTTTTTTTTTAGTATTTTAGTAATTAAACCCCCTTGGATAGCACTTTAAAGAACGCCTATTTTTTATATGAAATTCTCCATATAAGTTGAAGTATTTGGTACTTTAATTTGTTTTAATGAGTTTAATAATTTTAATATACTACTTAATAATTACTTCCTTCCCTAGAAACTAATGAAAAAAATTGTAATTGTGCTGTAGAAAACTATAAGACACCAAGCAGATTAATGGCAACATATGTTGAAATATCATTTTTTTTATTATTGCAAAATTATCTATGCTCTACCCAGGGCTGGCTTCAGTAGCTTGTGACCAGGTCATCTTGAAATTCTTAGCAATTTTGTCCTTGAGTTTGTGTTTTGTAAGTGAAGTCTGATGGGAAAGTGGAATGTATAAGGGGTTGATGTTCTGCTCTTGTGCAACCCCAGCCCCCATCCCTCCTCCTGTGCCTAGTCCCTGTCTGGCACCCCCTGCTAGTCCCATGTTTCCCACTACCCTCTGCCTTAGTAGGGCCTGGGAGGGGGTGGAAGATTGATGGGGTTGGCTCACCCACCCCTTAGCATCTGGTGGGGACCATGGTGTTGCAATCCCTGCTTCTGGCTGGTAGTACCAGGGGGTACATCTGACCAGCAGTTGACTGGCAGCTGCCCCTTGGCAGGGGTGAGCCTTGCCACAATCTCTGATCCAGGTGTTGAGTGAGACTTGACACAGAAGTTTAAAGACTTTTGAAAGTTGCCTTTCTGCAGTGAGCCTTGGAAAGAGGAAATTCCCATTTTCTCAGACCCCACCCTGGCTGGTGCTGGAGCATCCCACAGGGAAGTGAGTGGCCATGAGGCCCATTTGAGGGGACTTCCCTCCCCTGGGAGATTCTTCAATGTTCCTGGAGTATCACTGTGCCTAGGAGTCTGCCAACACCTATTTCTGTGCCTGGGAGGATTTCTCTTCCATCTTCCCATATTCCAGTGTCAACCTTGTGTTTGTCAATTCTTCTGGTCAATTTCAGGCATCCTCAATAGCCACTAAATGGAATTGTGCTATTGTGGTGATTCCACATAGGATTTAAATGCTCTGATATTTAAAACTGGCTCCTCACAATATAAAGATGAATGGTAAAACTTATGGTAATGATTAAAAATTTTAATTTTATTTTTATATAGGAAAACAATCAACAGTAAATTAAAAAAAACACTATAACAGAGAGGGGGGGGAGAGAAATGAGAGGAAAAAGGGAATCCTTATATGTAATTTTAATGCCACTTTCACCCCTTGATTTCTAAACAAGGGGCCCACATTTTCATTTTGTACTGGTTCCTTCAATTTATGTAGCAATTATTGGCTCTGTTATAAAATGTTGAAAAAATCAGAAGAAAACAGGAAAGGCAACAAAATTCTTCTAATTCTCCACCAAGTGCTGATAGACAAGATTAGGTTTTTGATATCTGTGCTCCAATCAACCCTTCTAAGCACATATTATATTGCAATATTTACTTAGCATTTATTTATCTTTAGATATACATTGTCACTGAACAATGCCTTAGCCAAGCTTCAAAAAATGAGGTAGAAGACAAAACCAAGGTATGTAGGTGAATTTTTTGAGTATCATTTGGCAAACTTACATTGGGTTTGTCCAGACCTCTCCTTCAAAACAGGAAGTAAAAATTGGAACTGGTAAGACTGATCACTGAATGTCTGAAATTCCTTTGCAGTGGGTTTCTGTGGATGCAGAAATATATATACACTTTGGCCCCCTTTGAACGTTTTTGTTTTCCCTCTTTAGACTACTGAATACCATCAGGGCTAATGACATTTCCTTAGAGGGGTATGTGCTGGGGTAAGATGTTAAGTAGAGAAGAACCACCTCAGAAAGTCATTTGAAGGGACTTTGATTTAAAGGAACTGAAAATACATTGGGGGTATTTTATATTGTGACCGAAGCTGAAGATAGCTTCAGAAACCTTTGCCTAGAGCTAGGAAGCAGGGTAGACTCATCCCTGCAGGTCACCTGGAAAGTCATGGTTAAAGAGGCAGATCCCTGCAGTTAGGGAACAAAGCCTGAAAGTGGCTTGATCAACTCTCAGGCACGATGCTTCAGTGTCCTCATAGGCTAAATTGAAATTCTAGTAATAACATCTGCCTCATCATGCTGTTGGGAGTGATAATGGAGAAAATATATGTAATGGAGCAAAGAATTCCTAAAATGGAGCAATTGCTCAATTTCCCCACGATGGTTTAAATGTCATGCATCAGGATATCACTTCTTACCTGTTCAGCTCATTCCCTCCACGCAACAATTTGGGAAAAAAAAGTCTCAGGAAATTTTAAATCGCAATTACAATTATGAGCTTTAAAATTATTGATCTGGTAGGACAAAAATAAATCAAAATAAGAGGAAATGAATTAATTCACTCAACAAACATAATCTGGGTGCCTGTTCTGTACTAGGTCCCTTACCTAAGCTCTTCCAACCTAAGACTATCTAAGACTTGCTGTCTGGCCTACTGGAATTCATGGGCTAGCAAGGAAAACAAACAACAGCCAAGAAGTCCTGGGGGCACTTATCTTGGCAATGACGCAGGAATAGTTTGGCTGCCCGGGCTTCCCAGGAGTCAGTTGCTTTGTGGTGCTGGGTCAGTTCCTGTGAATGCTCTCGACCTGAGCACGTCTCAGGCACCAGACCTTGCTCAATGGCTTATCGTTGACTACTTAGACTTGCTTACTGGAAGTCCAAATATCAGGTCTGGGTTTAGGGGAAAGAAAAAAAGCATAACTATGGATCAAAATTAAATGAGCTATTTCACTGAAAATGCCAGATGTCGGGACATAAGTTATAAAGAAACAGATCCCTAAAACAGAGACTGAGCCAAAAGAACCACTGTTGCCTACTTCTTCTTGGGCTACTAACCTGTTCTCACATCTTGAGGGCTCTTGTACATCAGTAGTAGTTGTGCCTGTTTTCAAATAGGAAACTAAACCTGTGGGCACCCAAGAATATTTTTTTGAAGTGGTAACACCTGGCTGCATCTTGGAGAACCAATGGCCCTTGGCAAATATATATTTTTATGGGATGGAGAGTATTAAAGAAGGCAAGCATCCACTCCTAACAGATGAAATTGCATTGTAAAGGCATGAAATTAAGAAAGATGGTATGAAATTCAGTCTAGACAGAGCAAACAGTTTAAGAAAAATGTCAGAAGGTTTGTCAGAGAAGTAAGCAAAGAGGAAGATCCAAAAAGCCTGCTCTTCATGACAAGGAAATAGAACTTCATCAACAAGAAAATAGGAAGCCAGGAAATCATTCTAAGTAGGGGAAAGATAATTTAACATTTACGTTTTTAAGAAGAACACATTGACAGCTTAAGGAGCAAGGAACCTAAGAGGGAAACCTTTTTGACAGGAGGAGCTAACCTGAGGATTTTGGAGTGATTCAAATAATATATAATGAGAAGCTGACCTAAAGTAGTAATATAGGAGAAGGGGAAAATAGTTTGAGAAATATAGAGTCAGAATTGAGAAAAAAATATGAATTTATGGGAAAGGAGAAGACAAGGATGAGGGTGGAGAGGAGGTTAACAACCAAATTTCTGCCTTGGGAGATTATGTGGTGCTATTATTATTATCTATTAAGATGGGAGGGAAGAAAGAAAAAAACAGATGTGGGGATGGGAGATGGCAAGGAGTCAGCTCAGAACATGTGAATGACCTTTGGCATGAATTTACTGTTCTGAAATACAAGAGATTTGGCCTCTGGGCAGAGTCGAAAATATGGGAGTGAAAGGGATCACTTGGCAGAATTAGAAGAGTCAGGGATGAAATCCTAAGGGGAAAATACAATTAAGGGGAAAAGAGAAAACAGAAACTTCAAAGGAACCAGAGGAGGCAAAAACAAAATGTTGGGAGAAAACCCAGAAGGAGAAATTAAATGAACTCCCAAAGAGTGGCAAATAATGGTAGAAATTATTCCTTTTATAAAGAATCTACCAGGTATTGAAAAATACTGGAGGCATTGAAAGGATAAAGACAGGCTGTGACCTCAAGAAGCTCACAATAAAATGGAACAAAGTGTCCGAAACCTATAAGACAGCAAAAGAAGTGTTTTAACAGATCCAGATGTGGAGATGACCCTATTCTAGTTCAGCCTGGGTGGAAGAGTAGGGAGGTGGGAAGCAATTATTCAGGAATTTCTGAACTAAATCTAGAAAGAAAGTTAGAGTTGGACAAGTTAAGAATAGAGGAAGAGTGTTCTAGGCAGCAGTGGCATGTGCAAAAGCAAGGAACTTCAACTAGGAAAGTAGGGCTGGAATACAAAACACAAGCTATTGTTTTAACATAGAACGCTATTTTCGAGCACTCATTGTGTGTCACTTTTCAAGCAAACAAGGGTAACCATGGACAACACACACCAGATCTTCTGGAACAGAATTTATTGGAAGAAATTCCTGGAGTTAGGTATGGCAGACTTCAAACACAGGGGCAGGACACAGTAGAGTCAGATGTCAAACTCTGGAACTCTTGTTCTTGTGGGACTCAAGATGAATGATGAGGAAGGACTAGCTTCTCTCCTGGAATATTCGGGGACTAGAATCCACCAACAGTGTGGTGTGTTATAGTAGGAACACTGTCTCCTACCCTGTTCCACACCCCAGCATTCACCACTTGGATGAACCCCAGTAACTCTCCTGGTAGAATCAGGGGCCTAGGGTCTAAGCTTGAAGTTTCAGCAACATGAACTGGTAATTGAGTGGCCTCCAGTCCTATCCACCAGCTCAGCACTACATGAAAATTGTTTTCCATAATCACTTGTTATAGCAGGTTTCCACTGAACTCTTCTGGGAGACCAAGCTAAATCATATATTTCAAGGTAACACATAAACCTCAGCAACCTCAAGCATACGATTTCTCTTTTAATTCTCAGGGCAACTCAGCTAAGTAGGATTGATTTTCATTTCTATTTTATAGAAGGTAAAATTAAGGCACAAAGATGATAAGGGATGTTCTTAAGGTCCCAGAGCTATGTAATATGGCAGAACCAGGATCTGAATGACTCCAGAACAGAGGTTCTTAATAACACTATCTAGAAAAAATAGGTAGGACAAGAATCATAAAAGGCAATGAGTTTCACCCTGAAAGCAGATGGAAGCCACTGCCGATTTTAAGTAGAAGATTCCGTTTATATCATAGAAATACCAGTCTAGTTAGAATTTAGAGGATGAATACATTGGGGAGACCCACTTTTTGATGTGGTGACTTGGTCCTTAATCTTAATCCATTCCACAATGGGTATGAGCTCATTGTAAATAGGAACTTTTATGAGGTTATTTCCCTTAAATATGGCTCAACTGGATTAAAATAATTTATTAGTAGCTAGTAGATTCCTATTGTTAAACCAACCTATTTTATGATATTTGTTTTAGTAGCTGGGAAAGGACAACAGTTCATTACTGGAATAATCCAAGCAAGAAAAATTGACGGTCTGAATTAACAAAGGCAGCCACAAAGCAAAGTGCAGGAAGGAGTACTGTGAAACTAGAGAGGTAAGCACAATGGCATGGCTTTGTGTGCATCAGAACACCACTTCTCTTAGAAGAGTCAGTAAATGTTTAGAATTTAGGTGTAAAGGGGTTGATTACAATAAAAACTCATCAGCACCATAGGTAGCACACTTGCTGATCACCAATGAAAAATGCCAGCTCTCCTTTCATGAGCTTCTTCAGTTTTCCGGCCACTCTTCTTTCCCAGCTATCACTGATAATGCTTCTGCCATTGAGAAGTACTTAGAGGAAATGCATTCACAAGTTATCAAATGCCAAAGCTCCTCATTAGTGTTTAAGTGGCATGGACATTTGTGCCTATGACTATTCTTTTGTCATGAATATTATCCTATTATGTTGAAGTGCTTTATATGCCTCCTCATAAAGACACTGCAGAGTGAAAAAAAACAAATTTTATTATTATCATTATTTTTATTAAAGTATTTGTCAAATTGCTTCATTAAAAGACAGTTTACTATGTTTCCAGTCTTGCATTTATTTTTCTGGTCTTTTGAATTCTTTTGATTCCTTATAACCTTTTAATTATTCTCACTCATGAAAAAAGAACCCATTAAAAGCATGTTCATAGAATATAAAGAAATTTTTATTCTCAATATCTATTTTAAGAGACCTATTTTTACAAGATATGAATAAGAACATCAATTTGAATTTCGATCTAAATATGTTTAATCAAGCAACATTAATTAAAAAAATGCCTTTTGAAAACAAATGAGTTATTAAAAAAATAAAGAAATCTAGATAATTGATAGGAATTATCTTTGGCATTTAGGGTTTGTACGTTTAAAACCCTTTCTTGCATAGCATATTCTAAGCATTATTTAGACTATGGTAGTGGCTATTAATTATAGGTAAGTTACATATATTTTTAAAGCTATGTTTTGACATACAATTTCAAGCAATTTACAGAAATCCTTGCAATGCAATCAAAGGACCCATAGGTTCCATGGACCCCAATTTCATAACATTTATTTTTGGTTGGCCACCATCCATTCTCCTACCTCTGGTAATAAAAAAAAAAAAAAGCCAAAACTTTTTTAGGAAAACAGCTCCTCTTTTCCAGTTTGGGTAGTGTTTTAGTTTCCTTGGCTGCTCAAGCAAATACCATATAATGGCTGACTTAACAACGGAAATTTACGAGCTTAGTTTTGAGGCTGGGAAAAAATCCAAATAAAGGTGTTATCAAGGTGATGCTTTCTTCCTAAAGACTGATATTCTGGGGCTGGCTGCCAGCAATTGGTCCTTGGATCCTCTGTCACATGGCAATACACACGGTGACCTCCCCCGGTCTCTCGTTTTCTTCCAGTTTTGGTTGAATTTCAACTTTTCCTTCCCGAGGCTTTCTCTTTCTTTATGTGAGTTTCATTCTGCTTGTGAAGGACTCCAGTAATAGGATTAAGACCCATACTGGGCCACAGCTTAACTGAAGTAACAACATCAAAAAGTCCTACTAACAGTGGGTTCACACAAGGATGGATTTAAATTTAAGAACATTTTTGTAGAGTACATACAGCTCCAAGCCACCACAGGTGGGACAGCCTCCACAACAAGCTCCCTAATAGAATCAATTGGCTTAAACACATCAGTATATTCCATACTTCATAAGCTTAATGTTTGATTCAGAGACTGGCAGGCAACGCAATAAGAGTTGAAGAAACATGAGAAAATGTTTGCTGTAACTTCCATGGAAGTGAGGCTTTCACTCTTCCTCTGGACTTGGTAGTGTGAGGCTGGGAAGCATAAAGCAGGCAAGATAGCTTGAAGGAAGCAATTCCTTTTGGATCTTGGTAACATAATTCAGAGTCCTGAAACAGGTCTACCTGTAAATTTCTCTGTTACATAAGATAAGAGTTTCCACTTTTTTCTTAAGCTAGTTTCAGTTCAGGTTTTTGCATCATGCAACATAAATACTCCTAAATGATGTGTCCCATCCTGAAATCACCGTCCCTGGTATAAAGGGATGTCTCACTTTTTAAACTTGAAAACATGCTTATTTTAGCCTTGATCAGCTCTTGATCATCTGAAGTTATTGGAGATTTTAAGTGAAATTTTAAATATTTGTCTTTCAGTGATATTCTTTTTCAGCATATTTTTAAACCCATCAGTGATATTTCTTATTGGAAAAAAAAATTAATTTCAAACAAGAAAATACCATAATGGATGCCCTTGAAAGAAAAACATCAAAATGGTTTATTTTTAAAATTGTTTAAAGCATACATATCTAGAAGTTACACTTTAACCATTCCCCTCTTTAAATGGCACTTACATTATTACAGAGTAGAAGTCTGTTATATATTGAGATGATTCAATATCTGTGTTCTCTCAAGTTCCCCTTGGACATTTCAAAACTGCATACTCTGCATCCTTTGGATATATAAATTATATGGCTCTGGAGAAGTAGTTGGACAAATATAGGAATTACTGTAACAATGTCAAGGGAATTCCTTTTCTAACCATGGGTTTACTGTAGATGACCCGTTTCTCACCAGAATTTCTCCTTTTTTCAGTGTGCATATTCTATGAAGAGCAAAATATTTTCAGAAGTAAATATTCCTGATGAAACTCATCTCCAGTTTCAGAGCAACCAAGATAAGTGCTAAATGTGCAAGTGTTGGGGCTTTTATGGTGGCCAACAAAATACACAATTAAAAAGCTCAAGCATACAGTAAGATTTCTAAACTAATTAACAAATACAATTTTTTCCTTTTCTAAAGTTAAAATTTATCAGAAATTAATATAGAGAATAAAAATGAAAATATTTTTTAAATAGCAATCTTGCCCAATTTTTTAAAGTAGTATATTTGCTTAATTAATAATTAAAATCTGATAAAATTGTTTTGTCATATATGTGTGAATTAGTCAGCCAAAGGGGTGCTGATGCAAAGTACCAGAAATCTACTGGCTTATATAAAGGGTATTTATTTGGGGTAGAAGCTTACAGTCACAAGGCCATAAAGAGTAAGTTACTTCCCTCATCAAAGTCAGTTGCCACGTGTTGGAGCAAGACGGCTGCTGGACTCTGCAAGGGTTCAGCTGTCCTCTTTCTCTTAAAGCTCAGTGGTCCTAGCTTCTTCAGGTCTCAGCTATAGGCTAGCGTAAGGCTCATCTCTCTTCCTGGGCACTGTCTCTTTCCTGCCTCAGCTTCTCTGCTCTCTCCACAAGACCAGCTGTAAACTACTGGGCAAATGGCTTGGCTGTCTCCCTGGTGCTCCAGCATCAAAACTGAGCTCTCTCCTCTGCCATGCCGCTTCCTGTGTGTGTCTGCCCACCAAGGGTGGGGGACTCAAAATCTTATTCATGTGGCCAAATCAAAGCCTTACTCTTAATTTAATCAAGTAAAAAGTGAAACCTCTGAATTTAATACAATCAAAGGGCATCATGCTCAGAGGAGCAGACCAGTTTACAAACATAATCGATATTTCTTTTTGGAATTCATCAATAATATCAAAATGCCACAACATGTATATATGACCCAGAGGAAGCAAATAATGATAAACGTTCCTGATTTGGTGCAATTGAAAAACCTAGATTAAAAATCAACCAGCAAGGGGCCGGCTCGATAGCCCAGTGGATAGGGCGCCGGCATACCACATGGGAGGCCCCGGGTTCATTTCCCGGGGACCTCTCCTAGCGGGCAGACTGCCTTGAGAATGGCAAGCTGCCATGGGTGGGCCAGAGCCGCCGTGGGCAGGGCAAGAAGCTGCCACGGACCGGGCAAGAGCCGCCACGGGCAGGGCAGGTTGCCCACGGATGGAGCGCAGCCAGCCACCAGCGAACTGAAAGCCGGCCGTGAACGGACGCAGGGACCGCCCACAAGCGGGGAAAGCCGCACCTGCGCAATGACCACTCTCGGCGCATCGCCGCAGTGGGGGGAAGGGGAGATATGTAATAATAAAATAAATCTTTAAAAAAAAAAATCAATCAGCAAGACACTGGCATGTCCAGTTATCAAGTTGGCCAAGAGAGACACTCCAGAGCTCCATCCTCCCATAGAAGCTTCACCCAATAAACAAAGCTGGCAGAATCATCTTTCCTAAAGCTCTGGAAAACAGTTAAAAGGTTGCAGTAAAAGGGTGAGTGCCAGATCAAGAAAAAGCAACTTAAAAATGGTAGGCTCCCATGGCGCCCTTGCTGGCCCCTTCTCCATCCCCACTTGCTTGGCACAGTCAGGCTATGCCCTCAGTGTGGGCCACTAATCCTGGTTCTGGGGGGAGCAGAATGAACATTGTGTACAAACTGGGAGCAATTATGTCTGTGTCAGTTCATCTGGTGACAGTCTGAAGGACAGAGCCAGGACACTTGTTGCATGCTCACTGTCCTAGAACTTGCCCACAGGGCAGAGGCAGCTCACAGAGGTCTCCTACAGAATGCTGTAGAACAGTCAAATTGTAGTTGATTGGGGCAAAGGTTTGCTGGCTGTGGGATATACAGTGTGGTGTCTGGGTCCATGAGGAAACACTATTTCCTAGGGAGAAAGGGCATTCAGATTCATGAAAATAGAATTCCTAGGGCTATACATGCATGCCCAGGGCAGGATGCATAGCAGAAAAGGCGAGAGGAGAAAGTGTCAAAAGGGAACTTACCAAGACATATGAAAAAATTGGAGTATAGACTGTATACTTTATATCAATGTTATATTTCTTGAACTTGATACTTATTCTTAAAGTGGTTATGTAAGTGACCCTTGTTCTTAGGGAATGTATGTGGCAGTATTAAGTGTTAAAGGAGCATGATGTATACAACTGTGGCCGTTTGATAATATTTATGAATTCCAAAAAAGAGATAGTAATTATGTTTGTAAACTGGTCTGCTTCTCTAGGTGTGATACACTTTGTGTTCAGTTCAAAGGCTTTATTAAGGCTTGATTCTACCACATCATTAGGGTGTACAAGGTTGAGTCCCTGCTCCCTTGGTGGGCTATAAAAAAAAAGGACTCTCAATCAAGAACACAGAATTAGATACACAGAGAAGATACACAGAGGAAGGGAGCTCCATAGACACAGAGGAGGATCCTGCAGCCCAGGGAAAAGAGATGAGCCATTTGCCTGATAGTTTACAGCTGACCTTGTGAAGAGAACACAGCAGGTGAGCCCAGAAAGAAACAAGCCCTCCAGCCTACAGCTGAGATTGGAAGAAGCAAGAACCATGAAGCTTTAAGAGGAAAGAGGAAGGCTGAACTCTTGCAGACATCGCCCACCATTTTGCTTCAACATGTGGAAACAGACTCTGGGTGAGGAAGTATCTTTTATGGTACCTAGAGTTGGACTCTTAGGGTCTTGTAACTGTTAGCTTTTATCCCAAATAAATACCCTTCATAAAAGCCAAAAGATTTCTGGTAATTTGCATCAGCATCCCTTTGGTTGACTAATACAACAAACTTCTCTTAAATGTTTAGAAAATAAATGAATAGAATAGATGGATAGAATGATAAAGCAACTGTGGCAAAATGTTAAAAGTTGGTGGTTCTGGATATGTGGTTGAGGGGTATGTTGGACTTCTCTAGTTGGACTTTGTATTATTTTTGTTACCTGTTCTTTAAATTAGAAATGCTTTTAAAATTCAAGGTTTTAAAACACCAATCATCAATAAGAGTGTGAAGATCATTCATTTTGGAAATAATAATCTCTTCAGCAAATGTGTAAGAGTTGGGTGGGTGATAGCTAAAAGTTACATGGATTCTTTTTGAGATGCTGAAACTATTCTAAAGTGGACTGTGCATTTCTGTGAATATACTAAATAAACACTAAATTGTACACTTTAAATGGGTGTACAATGTGAAATCTGTCTTAAGCTATTGAATTGTTTTATTTTTTTTAATTAGAGAATTTGTATGTTTAAAGAAATATCATGTAGAAAATACAACCTTCCCATATACCTTTGTCCCTTATTATAAACACTGTGCATTAGTGTGGTACCTATATTGCAATTGATGAAAGAATATTATAATTGTACTATTAATTATAATCTTAATTTACATTATGATGTATTTTTCCCCATATGCCACCCTAAATTCACACATTACGTTAATGTGGTCTATTTGTTAAAATTCATTTAAGAATATTTTTATAAATGTACAATTAAAATAGTCCTTTTTTTTACCACAGGGTTCACTGCATTGTATAGTCCTATGTTTTATATTTTAATTTTAATTCTAGAAGCATGCATATGACCTAGTTTCCCCTTTAAACCACACGTGTTTATATATACAGTGCTGTTAAATTACACTTGCAATTTTGTGCTGCCACCACCACCATCCTTTCCCAAACATTACTATCAACCCAAATAGAAATTCTGATACAATTTAAGGATTAACTCCCCTTTCCTTTCCCTCAACTTCTGTCCCCTGGTAAACTATATTTTAGATTCTGACTCTGAATTACTTATTCTAATTATTTTATATCAGTGAGATAATACAATATTTGTCTTTTTGTGTCTGGTTTATTTCATTCAACATAACAATGTCTTCAAGTTTCATCCACGTTGTTGCAGTAATCAGAAATTCATTTCTTTTTAATGCTGAATAATATTCCATTGTGTGTATATAGCACATTTTATTTATCCATTCATTGGTTGATGGACACTTGGGTTGCTTCCATCTTTTGGTAGTCGAGAATAATGCATCCATGAACATTAGTGTGCACAATCTGTTTGAGTCCCTACTCTTAATTCTTTTGGGTATATACGATAAGTGGGATTGGTGGATCATATGGTAGTTCTACACTTAAATTTCTGAAGAACCACCAAACTCTCTTCCACAGAAACTGCCCCATTTTACATTCCCATGAGCAAAGAATGAGTGTTCCTATTTCTCCACGAGCTCTCCAACACTTGTAATTTTCTGGGTTATTTTTTTTTTTTTGCTTGTTTGTTTTGTTTCTTTTGTAGTAGCCATTCCAGTGGGTATGAAATGCTATTGAATTGTTTTATTTTTTTAAATTAGTTTAAAATTGTGGTTTTATTTGCATTTCCCTAACAGTTAATGATGTTGAGGCATCTTTTCATTTGCTTTTAGGCCATTTGTATATCCTCTTTAGAGAAATGTCTATTCAAAACCTTTGCTCGTACTTTAATTGGGTTGTTTGTATTTTTATTGTTAAGTTGTAGGATTACTTTATATATTCTTTTTTAAAGCCCTCATCAGATAGGTGGTTTGCAAATATTTTCTCCCACTCAATAGATTGTCTTTCTACCTTCATGATAAAGTCCTGTGATGCATAAAAGTTTTTGAATTTGATAAAGTCCCAATTATGTGTATTTTCTTTTGTTGCATTGTTATGGGTATAAAATAAAAGAAAATAGTGCTAACACGAGATCCTGAAGATGCTTCCCTACATTTTTTACCAGGACTTTTATAGTCCTTGTACATATAATTTGGCCTTTGATCCATTTTGAGTTAATTTTTTATGTGGTATGAGACAGGGGTCCTCTTTCATTCTTTCACATATAGATAGCCAGTTCCCTAGCACCATTTGTTAAAGGAACAATTCTTTTCCAATTGAATGAACTTGCTAAAAATAAATTGGCCATATCTCTCTATGCTAAACTCAGCATATAAATGCATTACCTTTCCTCCAGCATAGAACATAACTCCTGGGGATGAGCATCCCTGGCACTGAGGGATACGACCAAGCACCAACTAGCAATGCAACTGGAAAAAGACCTTGAATAAAAGGGGGGAAAGGTAAAGACAAATGAGGTTATATGGATAAGAGACTTCAAAGTGAGTTGGGAGGTCATCCCAGAGGTAATGCTTACGCAAATCTCAGCAGGATCTCATAGACTTCCAAAGTGAATGCTACCCCAAATAGTGGGGCTCCTGAGGGCCCTGGAGACACCTAGGTCCTATGGTCAGGGTGGATAGCTCTGAAATTTTGTGCCTTGTCAGTGGGCCCTACATTGGAGTTTGTGCTCCTGATAGTGACAGAGTTGGACTCAATTATGTCTTCCCTGCACATGGCTCATCTGTCCCTTCTATTTAAACCTATACTTGGTGCTGGAGTTTGTAAGTGTATGTCCAGAGACTCGGGTCTTTGGTCTGTCCATGTGCCAGCTGGGCCCAGAACCCCAGCAGAGTTGCAACACCTACTTTACAGCTCACTGAACTCACCTAGGACAACTGGCGGGGAGATGATGATAGACAATGGTCATCCCAGGGAACAGAGAGAGTCTTCAGCTGCAGGCAGGATAGTCCCATCCATCTTCCCCATGGGATACAAGCCCCCTCTCAATTGGAGGTGGAGCGGACATCCCTATCCCAGAATCCTTGGGATTGGGGGAAGAGCTTTGGACTAGAGTGGACTTACTGGTATTCTACTATAGACATATTGTGATTCTAGCAATGGAAGAAATTACAACATTGATGTGGAGCCAGTGGCCACTGGAGGCTCTAAGGGCAGGGAGAGGGAAAAACAGCTGTAGTATAGGGACTTTTACGGGACTTGAGAATCATCCTGAGTGATGTTGCAATGACAGATATAGGCCATTTTATATCATCACATAACATGCAGAACTGTGTGGTAGCAGGTGTAGACTACAATGTGAACTATGGTCCATGCTTAATGGCAAAGCCCCAGGATGCGTTTATCAATTGCCATGAATGTGCCACACTAAAGAAGGATGTTTATGTGCGCGGGTGTAGGAAGTGTGTGGGAATCCCTATAATTTTTGTGTAACATTTATGTAATCTAAGTATGTTTTAAAAAATAAAAAAAAATTATTTTAAAAAATCAATTGGTCGTAGATGTGAGGGTCTATTTCTGAACTTCCTATTTAATTCCATTGGTACATGTATCTATCTTTATGCCAGTACTATGATGTTTTGACCATTATAGCTTTGTAATAAAGCTTTACAGTCAGGAAATATGAATCTTCTAAATTCATTCTTCTTGTTCAAGATTTTTTTGGTTGTTTAGGGCCCTTAAACCCTCCAAATAAATTTTATAATTGGCTTTTCCATCTCTTCAAAGTAGGCTCTTGATATTTTGATTAGGATTGTGTTGAATCTTTAAATCATTTTGGGTAGAATTGACATCTTAACAACATTTAGTCTTCAGATCCATGAGCTTGAAATGTCTTTCCATTTATTTAGATCATCTTTGATTAAATTTAGAAAAGTTTTGCAGTGTTCTGTGCATAAGACCTTTACATTCTTGGTAAAATTTATTCATATGTATTTAAGTTTTTTAGTTCCTATTGTAAATGGAATCTTTTTCTTGATTTGCTCCTCAGGTAGCTTACTACTAGTGTATAGAAACACTGCTGATTTTTGCATGTTGCTCTTGCATATGCACACACACTCCACCACTTTGCTAATTTTATTTATTAGCTCTCGTAGTTTTGTTGTAGTTTTTAGGACTTTCTATTTATAGGAACATGTCCTCTGAAAATAGTAAAAGTGTAGCTTCTTCCTTTCCAATTTCAATGATATATTTTTTTCTTGCCTAACTACTCATGATAGAACTTCCAGCACAATGTTGAATAACAATGGTGACAGTGGGCATCCTTGTCTTATTCCATATTTAGAGGGAAGGTTTTTTCACCATTAAGTATGATGCTAGATGTGGGTTTTCCACATATGACCTTTATCATATTGAGGAAGTTTCCCTCTATTCCTGTTTGTCTAAGTGGTTTTATCAAGAAAGAATGCTGGATTTTGTCAAAAGGACAATTGAGATGATCATGTTTTCATATTTTTGTTCCCTTTGTTTTGTTAATTTGATATACTACATTAATTGATTTTCTTATTGAACTACCCTTACAGACTTGGTATAAAATCCACTAGGTCATGGTGAATAATTCCTTTATTGTGCTGTTGGATTCAATTTGCTAGTATTTTGTTGATGATTTTTTTGCATCTATATTCATAAGAGAAATTGGTTTGTAATTTTCTTTTAGTATCTTTATCTGGCTTTTTTTATTAGGATGATGTTAGTATCAAAGAATGAGTTTGTGCAGGATTGGTATTACTTCTAATCCAAATGTTCATATACTTCATCTGGGAAGCCATCTGTTCAGGGGCTTTTCTTTGTTGGGAAGTTTTTGATGACTGATTTAATCACTTATTTGTAATTCATCCATTGAGGACTTCTAATTCTTATAAAGTTGGTGTAGATTGTGTGTTTCTAGGAATTTTTCCATTCCATCTAGGTTGTCTAATTGGTTGGCATACAGTTGTTCATAATCTTCTCTTATGATACTTTTTATTTCTTTGGAGGCAGTAGTGATGTCTCTCCATCCTGTTTCTGATGTAATTTCATCTTCTCTCTATCTCTCTTCTTTTTTTGTCAGTCTAGCTAAGGATTTGTCAATTTTATTGATTTTTTCAAAGAACCAAATTTTGATTTTGTTAATGCTCTGTATTGTTTGTTTTTGTTGTTGTTTTGTTTTAAGAGGTAGCAGGGATTGAACCTGGGACCTTGTACATGAGAAGCAGGCATTCAACCACTGAGCTATACCCGCTCTCCTCTGTATTTTTTTATTCTGTATTTCATTTATTTCCCCTCTAGTCTTTGGTGTTTCTTTCCTTCTGCTCACTGTGGGTTTGGTTTGATGTTCTTTTTCTAGTTCCTTGAAGTGTGCAGTTAGGTCTTTGATATTATCTTTTTTCTTTTTTAAAATAAGCCCTTTAGGCTATAAATTTCTCTCTCAGCTCTCCCTTTGCTGTATCCCATAAGTTTTGATATGGTATGTTCTCATTTTTATTCATCTCAAGATATTTACTGATTTCCCTTGTAATTTTTTCTTTGACCTATTGATTATTTAAGGGTGTGTTCTTTAACTTCCATTTATTTGTGGATTTTCCAGTTCTATGCCTGTTATTGATTTCAGCTCCATTCCATGGTGACCACAGAAGATGATTTGTATAATTTCAATGTTTTAAAATTTATTGAGACTTTCTTTGTGACTCAACACATGGCCTATGCTGGACAATGATCCATGTGCACTTGAGAAGAATGCATATACTGATGTTTTAGGATGCCATGCTATGTATATGTCTGTTAGTTCATTTATCATATTACTCAAGGTCTCTGATTCATTACTGATCTTCTATCTATGGATGAATGTTGTATTGAAGTCTCCAACAGTTATGGTAGAGGTGTTTATTTCCCCCTTCAGTTTTATTAGTGTTTGTTTGTCTCATGTATTTGGGGGCAACATGGTTAGGTGCATACACACTTGTGATTGTTATTTCTCCTTAGTGGACTTTTTTTTTTCTAAAGATTTATTTTTATTTATTTATACATACCCCCTTGCTGCTTGTGCTCTCTGTGTTCATTTTGCTTTGCGTTTTTCCGTGTCTGCTTATCTCCCCCTCCTGCGTCAGCTCACCACGCGGCGGTTTGTCTTCTCCAGGAGGCCACAGGAACCGAACCCAGGGCCTCCCAATGTGGTAAACTGGAGCCCAACCAATTGAGCCACAGCTGGTTCCCTGGACTGACTTTTTATTAATATATGGTGTCCTCATTTATCTCTAAAAACAGCTTTTGATTTTACATCTATTTTGTCCAATATTAGTATAGCTACTCATGTTCTCTTTTGATTGCTATTTGCGTGGATTATCTTTTTCCATTGTTTCACTTTCAACCTATTTGTGTCTTTGGATCTAAGTGAGCCTCTCGTAAACAACAAAGAATTGTCTCATGCCTTTTATCTATTCTGCCAATCTCTGTCTTTTGATTGGGGATTTTAATCCATTAACATTCAATATTATTACTGTAAAGGTAGTACTTCAGCCATTTTACCTTTGTTTTTTATATGTCATATTTTTGTATCTCTTTTCCTTTATTGCAACCATTTTTCTATATAGTTGACGTTGTGATTATATGTGCCTCAAAGTAGGTTTATTAGGTTTTATCCTGTTTGGAGTATGCTGTGCTTCTTGAACATATATACTTATGTCTTTCATAAGAGTTAAGAAATTTTCTGCCATTTTATCCTCAATATTCTTTCTTCACCCTTCCTTTCTCTTCTCCTTTCCATTATGTGTTCCTTCATATGCTTCAGGCTGTCACACTAATCCCAGAGATACTACCCAATTTTTTTCTTTTCTTTTCTTTATCTATTCTTCTGACTGTATGATTTCAGTTATCCTGTCTTCTAGTTCACTGTTTTTATTTGCCTTTTCAAATCTGCTGTTTTATGCCTCTAGTTGTATTTTAAATCTCTGTTATTGTTCCTTTCATCCCCATAATATCAGTTATGTTTCTTTTTTAAACTTTCAAATTATTCTTAATGCTCACACATTATCTTCTTTATATCCTTTAGCTCTATATCCATATTTTCCTTCAACACCTTCTATTGATGATTTAGGGGATTTGTTTGAACTTCTTTGATTAGTTTATTCCATATTCTGTGTCTCCTCTGAACTTTTAATTTTTTCCCTTTACTGAGCCACATCTTCCTGTCTCTTAGTATAACTGGTAAATATTTTGCTGACATCTGGGCAACTGCTTATTTTGATGTGTTAACTTTGAAGGTGAGTTTCTCTCTCTTGTCTAGGGTTTTATTTTTGTTTGGCTTTGTGAAAAGGCTGTCTTACCACAGTTCAGTTTTCCACTTTTGTTTCTGTGAGACTTTTCAGCATCTAATTTCATCCCCACTATGGTACCTTACTCCAGGGACCTAGATGGCAATCCAGAAATATGGGTCATTCCAGAAAGGTCCATTGTAATTAACTGGTCCAGCAAACAGAAACTGGATTGAGTATGTTCACCTTTGCCAACAGTTTTGCCATGGTTTCTTCACACACATACACCCTCCCCCCATCCCGGGGATACTTTTGTATGTGGCACTTTTCAGTGGCTTGTGTTCTGATCTGGGTCTCTGTACACTTGGGTCCCTGTACATGGATATGCTTGGGATTCTAACTTACTGCTATATATGCTCTATAGTCTGCATATGTGGCAGGAAAGCCTCTTGATCATGTTGCTTCAGTGTGACTCCTAAGTTGTATGGGAATGAGTGAGGTAGAGAAGGCCATATTGGTGGGTCTGAGATGAAAATCTCCTGGTTTTTCTTATTTTTTATTTTTCTTAGATTCAGCAGTTATGGAGTCCTTCTCCAGTCTCCATTGCCCTCCAGAGATCCAAACACATGGGATTTATCCTTTTATTAGTTGATTCTGAGGGAAGACTTCTACAGGGGGTGTCTTACACAGCCATGTTAATGGCATCAACTGTTGAATTTTTTTTAATTTAAAAGGTCAATAAACTTTAAAAATACATTATTTCATTTTCTTTCAAAAATAACCATTAAATATTCTTCTTAAGGAATTTAAAATTGAATTAATCTTATAAGTATTAGATATTCAAATAAATATATGTGATATATAAATTTATTCTTTCATATAACCACCCTTTACAAAAGCCAATAAATATATTTCTTCTTTCCTATCAGAAACATTCTTAACATATATCTTACATGGTGCTGCCATCACATACAAAAAGGTTTTCGTGTGGGGTGGGGAATGGGGGAGGAGGTTGAGTATGTGAGTGTGTCTTGTATTCTGTGTGTGACTTTGCTGTGACCTAAAACTTCTTTGAAAATTAAATGAAAAAATTGTGGGACACTGGGGAGTGAGAAGGGGAAGGTGCCACAGAACAGACTGGATACCAGATATTGCACCGACAATAGGCAAAATGGGAAAAAATTATATTTATTTATTTTTAATTTTTTCACATTTTTTAAATAACCCAATCCCTTAAAATTATTTTTTTTAATTTTTTAATTTTTATTTTTTTATTTTTTAAGTTTTCATATATTTTAACTCTTATATTTAAACATTATTATTTCGTTTTCCTTTTAATTGTATTTGGCTAGTGTATTGGCTTCACCTTTGAAGAAGCTTTGGATCACAGAAGGGTTACAACAGGGACAGGAGGGTATCATTAGTGGGGGGTGTCAGGGTTGGGGTGCATGGAAGGAAGTCCACTGGGACATACATACATAAAAGGCATATAAAATTGTTCAAGGGGGGCCAGCTGTAGCCCAGTGGATAGGGCACCGGTTCACCACATGGGAGGCCCTGGGTTCAGTTCCTGGGGCCTCTCTGAGCGGGCAGACTGCCTTGAGAGGGCAAGCTGCCGTGGGCGGAGCAGAGCCTCTGTGGGCAGGGCAAAAAGCCGCCATGGGCAGGGCAAGTCTCCTGCGAACAGAGCAGAGCTGCCTGCAAACAGAGCAGAGCCACCTGAGAGCAGAGCAGAGCCACCCACAAGCAGAGCAGAGCCGCCTGTGAGCAGGGCAAGCTGCCTATGTGGTGAGCTAACTTGGCGCATCACCGCAACAGTGGGAAACAAAGCAGGCAAAGAAGAATGCAGAAATGAACACAGTAAGAACAAGCAGAAAGGGGGGAGATATGTAGCCAAAAAAATAAATAAAAAATAAAATAAAATAAAATTGTTCAAATGCTCATGGGGCATGATCACGGGGTGGAAAATTACTCAATAAATGAGAGAATACTGAATTCCCATCCTGGAGAGCTCTGCCATATTCTCCAGGAGAGTAGCAACAGCCCCCCAAGTGCAGGGGCAGTGTCTGGCAAAGGAGGTTGATCCATTGATGGGCCCTTGTTATTGATGACTAGCCTTATGAGTCTTTGCTCTTGAAATTGAAACAGCCTATTGTTATGGGGTGCCTAAGAGTTGCCTCTTGAGAGCCTCCTTGTGGCTTAAATGTGGCCTCTCTCTAAGCCAAACTCAGCATATGAATGCATTACCTTCCTCCCAGTGTGGGACATGACTCCTGGGGATGAGCCTCCCTGGCAACGAGGGATTACTAACAAGTGGCAACCTGTAATATGACTGGAAAAAGACTTTGAATAAAAGGAGGAAATGATAAAGACAAATGAGTTCATAGGGCTAAGAGACTTCAAAGTGAGTCGGGAGATCATCCCAGAGGTAACACTTATGCACATCTCAGTAGGAACTGATAGGCTTCCAATGTGGATATCACCCCAAACAGAGGGGCTCCTGAGGGCTCTGGAGACATCCAGGTCCTATATTAGGGAAGATAGCCACAGAGTTTGGTGCCTTATCAGTGGGCCCTAATGTGGAATCCTTGCACCTGAGAGTGACAGAGTCTGACCCAAATATGTCTTCCCGGAACATGGTCCACCTGTCTCTTCTATTCAAACCTATATTTGATGCAATAGTTTTAGGTGTGCTTCCAGAAAGCAGAGTCTACGGGCTGTGCATTTGCCAGCTGTGTCCAAAAGTTTGGTGGAGCTGCAACTCCCACTCTACAACTCGATTGACTCACCCAGGATACCTAGTGGGGAGATGATGATAGACAATGGCCATCCCAGGGAACAGAGAGAGTCTGCAGCTGCAGGCAAGATAAACCCATCCATCTTATCCATGGGATATAAGCACCCTCTCACTTGGAGGTGGAGTGGACATCACTATTCCAGACTGCTCAGGATTGGGGGAAGAGCTATGTACTAGAGTGGACTTACTGGTATCCTGTTATAGACTTATTGTGATTCACTCAATGGAAGAAATTACAAAATTATGTGGAGCCAGTGGCCACTGGACGCTTTGGCGGCAGGGAGAGGGAAAAGCAGTTATAATACAGGGTCTTTTTTGTGACTTGGGAATTATCCTGAGTGACATTGCAATGACAGATATAGGCCATTTTATATCATCATATAACATGCAGAACTGTGTGGGAGAGAGTGTGGTCTACAATGTGAACTATGGTCCATGCTTAGTGGCAAAGCCCCAAAATGTGTATATCTATTGCAGGTGATGTGCCACACTAATGAAGAATGTATATGTGGGAGGTT
>PVKH010000433.1:0-38464 GCA_004027955.1 Chaetophractus vellerosus
TCTTTCCCTCTAAGATATGGAAGAAGAAACAGATGCCCAGTCTCACCTGTCTTATTTAACATTGTGTTAGAAGTACTTGCTCAAGGACTTAGGCAAGAAAAAGATTTAAAATGAAAGGAAGGAGTAAAAATTTCACTATTTGCAGATGACATGATCCTTTACATAGAAAGCCCTGAGAAATCTACAACAAAGCTTCTAGAGCTTATAAATGAGTTCAGAAAAGTAGCAGGATATATGCAAAATTTAGTAGCATTTTTGTACACCAATAATGAGCAATCTGAGGAGGAAATCAAGAAAAAATTCCATTTACAATAGCAAGTAAAAGAATTAAATACCAAGGAATAAATTCAACTAAAGATGTAAAGGACTTGTACACAGAAAACAACACAACGCTGTTAAAAGAAATCAAAGAATATCTAAATAAATGGAAGAATATTCCCTGTTCATGTACAGGAAGACTAAACATCAAGCTGTCTATCCTACCCAAACTAATTTACAGATTTAATGCAACCCCCATAAAAATTACAACAGCATTTTTGCTGAATTGGAAAAGGTTAACTATGAAATTTATTTGGAAGGGCAAGGGGCTCTGAGTAACCAAAGACATATTGAAAAAGAAAAGTGAAATCAGAGGAATCATACAACCTGTTTTTAAAGCATACTACATAGCTACAGTGGTCAAAACTGCATGGTATTGGCACAAGGATAGACATAACTGATGAATGGAACAGAACAGAGAGTTCTGATATAGATCCTCAGATATGTAGTCAACTGATATTCAACAAGGTCACCAAGCCCACTCAACTGGGAGAAAATGACCTCTTCAACAAATGGTGCTTGGAGAACTTGATATCCATATCCAAAAGAATGAGAGAGGAACACCATCTCACACCTTACACAAAAATTAATTCAAGATGGACCAAAGATCTAAGTATAGGAGCCAAGACCACAAAGATCTTGGAAGATAATGTGGGGAAGCATCTACAAGGAAATGGTTTCATGAATTTTATACCCAAAGTGCAAGCAATGAAAGAAAAATTGATAAATGGGACCTCCTCAAAATTAAAATCTTTTGCACCTTAAAGGAGTTTGTCAAGAAAGTGAAAAGGCTGCCAACTCAATGGGAAGAAATATTTGGTAACCATCTATCTGATTAGGGACCTAATATCTAGTGTATATAAAGAATTCCTACATCTTGAAAATAAAAAAGACAAACAACCCATTTAAAAATGGGCAAGTGATTTGAATAGACACTTCTCCAAAGAAGACACTTAAATGGCTAAAAAGCATATTAAAAGATGTTTAACACCACTAGCTATTAGGGAAATGCAAAGCAAAATTACAATGAGATACCATCTTGCACCCATTAGACTGGTGGCTATTAAAAAAACAGAGGACTAGAAGTGTTGAAGACAATGTAGAGGAAAGGGAACCCTTATCCACTGCATATGGTTATGTAGAATGGTCCAACCATTGTGGAAGACAGTTTGGCAGTTCCTCAGGAATCTTTAGAGCTGCCATATGATCCAGCAATCCCACTGCTGGGTATATATCCAAAAGAATTCAAAGCAGGGACACGAACAGATATATGCACACCAACGTTCATAGCGGCATTATTCACTATTGCGAAAAGTTGGAATCAACCCAAATGTCCATTAACAGATGAATGGATAAGCAAACTGTTGTACATATATACAATGGAATATTACTCAGCTGTAAGTAGGAATGCAGTATTAACACGTGGTATACCATGGATGAGTCTTGAAGACCTTATGTTGAGTGAGGGGAGCCAGGCATTGAAGAACAAATATTTCATGACCTCATTGATAAAATTTAAGAAAATTGAGCAGACTCACAGAGCTAGAGTCTGGAATATAGGTTACAGGAGACAGAAAGGGAGTAGAAGGTTGTGAGCTAACACCCATATGGACAAAATCTATGAAAAGGTAGAAGGTTGTAGTTGTGTATTGACAGGGGTGCAGTCATACTATTGGTTTTGGTGGCACTGGTCTATGAAGGCAGTAGGGTGGGGGGCTTGGGTTGAACTATTCATGGAACTGGAAGGAGGAGGGTTGGGGGAAGGTGCAGGTGAACTCTGGGGATTTGCATTGGAAATGTTCTTTGGCAAATACGGCAGAGGAACATTACTGGTGTAGGGTGTTGGATGTGGGGTGTACATACAGGACAGGGCACATCTGGGGCAGGCTTCTATGGAATATGTAAATATTCATCTTGTCATAATGTGTTATATCATGGGTGGAGACACACAAAATAAATAAGAAACTATTAAACTCCCATCCTGAGGAGTCCTGCTATGTTCTCAAATAGAGGGGCAAGAGTCTCTCAAGAACATAGGCAGTGCCTAATAAAAGAAAATAGACCAATAAAAAATCAGAATATATGAGTCTGTCATATCTTTTACTTAGAGATTATGATTCTTTTAATGTAGCCCAAGATCACATTAGTTTTTTGGTAACCACGTCATCCTTCATCACACTGTTGATGAAAGGTCTTTTTTCCTCCAGTGGTGGTGTTATATGTCTTTAATTCTTTCCTTGTTCCTTGTTTTTTAATCCAAGCATATGAACTAACAGTAAATCAAAATGCAACAGAAAGCATTAAGGGTCCCGTGTATGTGGGAAATGTTCCCCAACTTTTCCAAGAGAAATAGGAACAAATTCTAATTCTTTCCCAGGTTTTGGTTATGAGTTTGTTAAGGACTACTAGAACTCCCACTAGGTAATGGCAGGTTCTGTTAAAGTTTGAATACTAGACAGGCTAAATGGCAGAAGCTATCAAGGGACAGCCTAGCGGAAGCTCAAGTTTAAAAGTTGGCCCAACACAGGATGAGAGAAAACCTCAACTTAGTATCTACAGGGGCATCCAGGCCCTAAAGCATTTTTATATCAGATCTTCAGTCTGGCTGGAAACAAATCAGACTGTCAGTGGGAGGTAAAAAGGGGTTTGAGAACCCAGAAGAAATGTTTGGGCCACAGGATTCCAGTTCAAATACAAATGATGGTTAGGGTGACCATATAACTGACATTTGAGAGCCATTGGGGCCGTTAATAACAATGTCATGACAATACGTTTAATCTGCTACCATTTTTTTTTGGTAAACCAGGATGTACGGTCATCCTAGCAATGGCTTAATTCTCAGTCCCACCAGCCACTGACATTCTTAACTATCTCTGCTTCATTTTTCTCATTTGTAAGAAGAGACTTAATAATATTTACTTTATAAATAGTGCACAGCATACCACCTGACAGAGTATAGTCGCTCAGGTTTAATCAATATTTGTTGTCCTCCTCCATTCTCCTCTTAACCTTCCCAGTATTGGCTGAGAGATTGAGAGGATTGCTCTTGGGAATGAGGGAGGGGAGGCATAAGCAGACACAGCAGAGGGTTGGTAGAAATAGAGGAAACTAGGTCTGCCGGGTCAATGAGATGTTTTTAGCCTAGGTGTGTGGGGTTGGGGTATTGGCTTTCCAACTTCCATTAAATCACTGAACACAAGCAACTGTCACTTTCCTGCACGAATGCCCAGTACTAAATGAGAGAGAGATTGAGTGTAAGGCTTAGGGGGAGGTATTTTATGACTAAGAATATGTCTAAAAGAATTAATGTTGCAGCTGTTTGGTTTATGGGCCCAGTAGTGCGGAAAGCATGTGTAAGTGAAGGAAAAAGGAAGAGGGCATAATTGGTCCATAGATATAGAAGCCCATGACCCATGCTATGTGGAATGCTCCCAGGCCATAACACTCAGCCTTCCCAGACTACACTTCATTTTCTTGGGTCATGTATTTAGGATTTTCATTGTTTTTTCACTATGAATACTATTTCTAAACGTTTGGGTTATGAAAGCAAAAATTTCAAGGGGTGGGAAAGAGAACACAGAAGGCACAGCGGCTGATCCTTTTTTTTTTTTCTTTGAAAGTTTTCAGATAGATTGCCAATTTAAAAACTAGTAGCATGCTAAGGCTTCAAAAATCAGATGAAAAATGAAACAACAGCAACAAAAAGTAGCTGTGAGAAATGGGGTTTGTAAGCATCTTCCCTGAGGGATGCCAGCGGAAAAGGGAATTCAGGGCTTGCCTCCAAATCTTCCCTATTCATTATTCAGGAGGCTGATACCATGCCCCTATGGGATGAAGAGTGCTGGTGGTCAAGGAAACTCAATTCACACTTTTCACTGCTCCTCTAGAGGAAAGCAGAGAGATTTCTGCCTCAGCTTGGGGGAGGTGGGAGAGGAGAGGGAACTTTGGAAAGCTCTATCTCCACTTTCTCTTCCCTGTCCCTTGCGGTGAGAAGTAGAATAACATGAGTGGACTCTAGAGCTAGGCTGCTGGGTTCCAATCTCTGTTCTGCACCTTACTAGACATGTGACCTTGAACACATTATTTCACCTCTCTACACCTCATTTTCCTCATAGGATTATTTTGAGGGCTAAATGAAAGTTATTACATGGAAAGCTCTTAGAATAATGTTTAGCACTAAGTTCCCTATGAGTGTGGTCTGCTATTATTATTTATTATTAGTGAAGTTCTTTTCTCTCCCTTTGTCTTTATTTCAAGTATATCAAGAATCCTTGTGGGAAGCAGATGTGGCTCAAGGAGTTGGGCACCCGCCTACCACATGGAAGGTCCTGGGTTTGGTTTCTGGTGCCTCCTAAAGAAGATGAGCAAGACAGTGAGCTGACACGATTGGCTGGCACAGCAAGCTGATGCAACAAGGTGACACAATGATATGATGCAATGAAGAGACACAAGGAGAAAACACAATGAGAGACCCAACAAGCAGGGAGCAGAGGTGGCTCAAGTTATTGGGTGCCTCCCTCCCACATGGGAGGACCTGGTGCCTCCTAAAAAGAAGACGAGCACATAACCAACAGACACAGGGAGAAGACAGCAAGAGCAAATCATGAGGGGGCTGGGGAAGAAATAAATAAATAAATCTTTAAAAAAAATCCTCACATCCTTTCTCTAGGGTTTAACAGGTCCTATCCTATTATTGATCAGCCCATTAAACCAGCAAACTCATACCTTATTTATCTCTGTTTGGCCAGTGTCTAGTACAGTGTCTGAGATATAATAAATGTTCGTTGAACTAAAATGATGCGCATTAACTCATGTAATATAGAAAACAACTTGGGATCCCAGGTTTGCAGATCCCAGGTTTGCAGATCTTAGGTTGACTTGAAATGAAAGGAAATTTCTTCATTTCTTCTCAGGACAATGCTTTCTCTATTTAGTTTCATGTCCTTACTTTTAGATATGTAAAGGTTGATCAACGTCCAACTTTTGATTCAAAAGACATTAAACTTTTCTGGTAAGCTTGATTACAAGTAGTTCAACAGAAGACACGTTACAAGGGAGATGTATATCCCTAAAAATGCAGTTCAGCATGGTAGAAGGAATCTGACATAACAATTAGGTAAAGCCAGTGATTGTTACTTGAACTTGCCTAAAAAAAAGAAAAGGCACCCAAACCTGTCCTTCCCTACTGGCAGGAGCAAGGTGACCCAAGGAATCTGGAACCACAACCCCAAGCTGAGGAACAGGGCAATGGAACAAACTAACATTTTGAGTGAATGCCAGTGGATGGTCCAAGGAAGGATATTTCACAATCATCGAGTGAGGGGAATGGCATTAATTATTCCTAGAATAATCATACTAGGGTTATATATGTTATCTGAGACTTTCTGTGTGTATGAAAATAGGGAAGGGAAAGATTATATATAGATGTTTTAGTAATCTGTATACAATTCATTTGATAGTGGGAATTCAGTTTTTCTCAACTTCTGTTCCAAAGCTCCAAGTTAAAGAACTCTGTCCTAGTATTGCAATGGAGAGCAACAGATCCTGGGATTTGAAATAACCATCCAGTGGCCACTGCCTCCACACTGTCGCTCTTTAACTTGAAGCTTTGGAACAGAAGGACTTGTTGACAATTGTATACAGCTTATTAACCCCTCTATTTTTTATGTAACATTTATGTAATCTAAGTATCTTTTTTTTAAAAAAATAAAAAATATCTTAAAAATAATGATGATGATAAAATAAAAAAAGAAAGCATATACTTTTCCTTAACCTTTTCCTCCTCTTTAAAAATTTATTCAAGAACAGATCTTTTTCCTTGATTCATGGATTCCATATCACAAAAACATTGCTGGACAATCACTGTGTGTGAGGAGTGGTCATATGGAAAAGAATAAAATTGCTACTGTAGTGTGCATTGAGAAATAGCCATCAGTTGCTTTATATATATTTCAGACAGTTCTCACAATAATTCTCTGAATTGAAATTTGTTTTATCCTCATTTTACAGCTGAGAGAAATAAAGAATGATTTAATGTCTCTACATCAAGGGTCAGAAACAGTTCAAAGCCTAGGTTCAATCAACTACATCACATTATTATTAAGAGGGAACCTCCTTTTTCAGGGTTTCTGTAAGGTGGGGCTAGATGTGGAATAACATTCAAGGACACTCTACTGCCCATCACTCAATCCTCTGAGGGACCAGATGTGCTTTATCTGATTAGTAATTAGGGCAATGGAACAAACCATGAGGATCTGTCTGCCCAGAAAAGTAGCATTCTGGTCTGCTTTCTACCATATGAGAAGGTCAATAGACAGGATCTGCTTCTAGTGAGTGAGGGGATGTGCTTCTCACCTGGGCCAACAGTGAGTGGAGAATGCTATATGATAATGCATCTGTACAGTACTAGGAACTTGAATGACCACATACTAAGCCAAAATCTCCATGTGTCCCATTTCTCAAATATTTCTGAACTTGAAGGGGAAGAAAGGGAGGTTATTTATTGGCCCCTAAAATTAGCAGGTGAAGCCTCCTCAAACAAAGGCAGCATTTGAACTAATTCATCCTCTTTATTTTAATTTTTATTCTTTTTTTTTTTTTTTTACTTTGGTCCCAATTAGGATTCTACACATCCTATTTCCTATTACAACCTGGCTAATGGAGGTAGACAAATGGTGGCCTCAAAATCTATCTTTCCCTGACACAAACTTTATTAGTTCACACAACCAAAAACCTCCTAGCTTTTACTTAATGCCTTGATTCATTGGTCTGGGTTACTGATTTACCGATTTCTCCATCTAGCCTATGTTCTTACTCTCCAAAGCATATGGAGGATTCTATAAAATGGAGCACATTGTAATTTGGGAGGGAATTTTAAAGGCTTCCCTTAACAGCATCATTTTCAACCAATACTTTGAGGATGGTTGATTAATTCCATACTTGTTTCAACACATTTGATTTTATCCAGTGTGAGGTGGCTTGGAGCTATGTACCCCAGAAAATTAAGTTCTTAAACATAGTCTATTCCTGCAGGTGTGAACCCATTGTAAATGGGAAGTTTTATGAGTTACTTCAGTTAAGGTGTGGTCCAACTGAAAAAGGATGGGTCTTAATCCTATTACTGGAATCCTTCATAAGCAGAATGAAATTTACGCACAGAGAGAGCCACAGGAAAAAGCTAGTAGTCAACAAAACCCAGAGAAGCCTGGAGAGCCCACCATGTGCATTGCTATGTAAAAGAAAAACCAAAGATAAAGGATCACCAGCAGCCAGGCCCAAAACACCACAGTCTTCCAGTAGAAAGCATTGCCTTGATGGCACCTTGATTTTGGACTTCTCCTAGTCTCAAAACTGTGAGTGTATAAATTCACATTGTTTAAGCCATGGTATTTATTTTAGCAGCCAAAAACCTAAAACACAGGGTTTCAAATTGTATTCGTTTGTGTACTTTTTTTAGCTCAACCCCTTCACAGCATACTATTGGAGATCATGACCATGCCATAATCATCTCTGTATTACCAAAGTGAATGGGCTTTTACCTAGTAAATTAGAATAATTTAATAGTAAATTTGATTTTCCTTAACCATAATATGAGAAGCAACTTTTGGGTTCCATCCTGCTGGCTCTGTGGATATAGTCCCCAACCAGTTGCCTACGAATACCTTTAAATTCCTGAGAGGTAGTACAGATGGGAACTCAAGCCAAAGGCATGGTCTACTCCTAACAAAGCTTCTACCACAAATCTCATTTTCAATCCTGGTAAGCTAAATGTGTCAATGGGAGAACATCAATGGCCTCCATTTAAAAATTCCCAATCTTTAAAGTTTGGACTAGAGACCTCCATTTAAAACACCAGGGTCTGGAACTATCTTGGGACTAGGAGGACCCTTTGGGGTAATTATGGGTTAGAGGAAGAGGGTATCAAAATTTTCTTGTGTGGGAGGGAGGAAAGGAGGATATTATTAGCTTTCTAAAAATCTTGAATTTACATATTAGTTAAGTGACTAGAGGCATCAGGGTAAAATACACAATATCACTTGTTCCCCTTTACCTACCCACTTCATATTAAGGAGGTTAATATTACTGAGGAGAGGGTATTATATTCCTTAGACATGAGGGATTAGTAAAAAAGACTCTTCCCAAGGAAAACATGCACCCAGTGGATTTCAGCCCATTTCAAAAGAACAGGAGAGGAGAGAAAATTGTCCACATCCAGGTTTATTTGTCATCACTTCGCTTAGGGCCACTGCATATGGTTGTACAGGTTACATCCAGAGTGGCAAGTCTGGTTTCCACTCTCCAAGCCAGTTGTCCAAAGGAATGCAACCTCACATCAAAAAAGATGGTGTGGGGCTGGCCGTATAGCCCAGTGGATAGGGAGCTGATATACCACATGGGAGGCCCCGGGTTCGGTTCCCGGGGACCTCTCCTAGTGGGCAGACTGCCTTGAGAAGGGCAAGCCGCCATGGGTGGGCAGAGCCACCGTGGGCAGGGCAAAAAGCTGCCACGGACAGGGCAAAGCTGCCACGGGCAGGGCAGGTCGCCTGCGAACGGAGCGCAGCCAGCCACCCGCGAACTGAAGCAGAGCCGGCCGTGAATGGAAGCAGAAGCCGCCCACAAGCGGGGCAAAGCTGCCTGCGCGGTGACCGGTCTCGGTACGTCGCCGCAGTGGGGGGAGACAAAGCAGACAGAGAGGAACACAAGAATGGACACACAGCAAGAGCAAGCAGAAAGGGGTGGGGGGGAATGTAATAAATAAAAAATAAATCTTTAAAAAAAAAAGATGGTGCATTTTAAAATTTGCATAAAGGGATTGTATGGGTAGCTGTAGCAATGCCTCCATCCCTACAACCAAAGATTTTACCTGGCAAATGGGGTACGAGGAGTCCTGCAAAATTATGAATAATTATGCCAGGGCCCTTTCAGGAATTAGGCTTGGTGGGAACTAGGAGGGTGGGTAGACACAGAGCAGAATTGATCAATAGCACCATAAGGAGATTTTGGACTAAGTGATCTTGTCTGAATGATATGAAGATGGGGAAATTCATTAATAGTTATGATACACTAGAATCAACCATTCATCCATAAAATCCAAACATATGCTAAGAGCCTGCCTTTCCATCTGTACCTCACAAATTTGGTTTTAATAGGGTGCTCCAGTTTGAAAGATTTGCTCAAATCAGCAGGTTAAGAAATATTCCCCAAAGAAAAAGCTTCCATCACACTGTCTCTTGATTGTGTCTTACAAAGATATTTGCCAACACTCCTGTGAAAATGAAATAAATCCCCCAAATAACAACCTCTTTTTTCTCAGATGACCTTTGCAATTGTTGTTTCAGGTTTTATTTTAGGCTGCTTGAGCTTTGTGTGTGTGTGTGTGTGTGTTTTTTAGTTTAATCACAATATTAATGGAATTCATTATTTTTTGCCTGCTGACATTATTCTACCAGGAGGCATCATCTGGTGATTGTCCCCTGTGCCACTAATTGCTTAATTAACATTTAAATCCAAGATTTTAGGAAAGGGTTAGTATTCCTACATATTATAAGGTAGTTAATTGCTACCATGACAACTTTGAAGCTGTCATATATATCTGTAAAGAGATTCTTGGGCGATGGATTTAGCTTGAGGAAAAGATAAAAAATCATGTTTTTAAAAAAACTATGGGAATATTAACTATTAATCTTCCTTTTCTAGAATATTAGTATCAAAGCATGACATTTATAATTTGGTACTATTTATTCAACCCAATGAATGAATAGTTCTTTTAAAATATCTGTGGATTTTTAAATGTTTTTATGTTGCTTTGAAGCAATATTTACACCAACTGGTTAGTTACTAGTGCACTTCATTTTATTTATGAATTGCAGAGAATTTCCTAAATAACGAGTCAATTTGACAAAGACATGGCACAAGAGGACTCAGTGATGTGTATTTAGAGAATATACCCTATAAACAAGTACAACTGCTTTGATCTATGTAAAATGTTTTGTCTGAAAAACATTATCTCCTAAAAGTTATTACAATTAGCAGGTGTTTTATGGAAATAATCTAATAAGTAATCTGATCTTTCATATTTAGTAAATGAAAGGTAAAAACAACAGCTTAGGGACTTATGTAAACAAATAAGTTTAAATTCAAATCAGAAGAGAATGTTTATGAGACAAATACAAATCAATAAAGGAAAGATAAAGATCACAATGGATAGATGGACAAAGAG
The DNA here is from genome assembly GCA_004027955.1 of Chaetophractus vellerosus. NCBI lineage: Eukaryota > Metazoa > Chordata > Mammalia > Cingulata > Chlamyphoridae > Chaetophractus > Chaetophractus vellerosus. The sequence goes on from PVKH010000433.1 coordinate 10,538, forward strand.
CACAAAAACACGAAGAAATATTAAACAAGCGTGTAAATACGTTAATCATCAAAAATAAAAGAAATGTAAACTAAAAATAGTGCAATGTCTTTTACATATATTAAATTAACAATTAAAAGTAGTAATAATTAAAGCCACAAAATTGTGGTAAAATGGGTACATTCACCACTGATGGCAGAGTAAATTTATGTAACATATTTAGAAAATAATTTGGCAATATCTAGCAAAACCATCAAATGTTTTAAATACTTTACCTAAATAATCTTGTGTCTGATAATTTATACAAAAGAAATATTTCAAAAGAAGTAAAATACTATGTGTACAAACATGCTTGTTTCAGTATTATCCGTAGGAACAAATAAATTGGAAACAACATTAACATCTAAAAATAGGGGAAGAACTCAATTTGTTCTATTTGGCAACCAATAAGAATGATAATTTTAATTAATAATGATATTTATTATATAATGTTAGGTAAATAGTGGTACATGAAATTACATCTGTCTCAAAGATAAGAAAAATAAGCATTTGACAAAAAGAGCATAGACAAATAAAAATGGCCATGTATTGGGGTGGTGAAATTATACTTGGTATGAAGGAGGCAGCTTATTGCTAGAGGAGAAGCTGGTATTTGACAGCTGTGTTACCTTATAACATTAAATAGCTTCCCTGAGCCTTGGTCTTCTCTTTTGCAAAATGAGGTTACATATACCTATAGAGTTGTTGTCAGCATTAAATAAAATAATGCATGTAGAGTGTTTAATGGATGCTCAGAAAATAAAAACTTATTATGATGTTACTGCAGTTCTGGTATCAAACTATACGTGGGAGAAGTTGAATAACAGCATTCATCAATCTTTAATGGGGCCCTTCCTTTACTTTAGACACTGTGGTTAGACACTGTTGTTAAATGAAGTAATGCCAAAGGTTCTGGTGGTGATCCAATATAGAAAATGACATGTACAATCATACAATCTTGTTCAACCCTTACAATAACCCCAAATACTAGTTGGGGGTTATTATTATATGCGTTTTGGTGCATATGGGAAAACTTCTGCTTAGACAGGATAAGAAATTTGCTAAATGTAACACAAGTAATAATCACCATAGCAAACACGGATTGCTTATTACATGTCAGGAAGAGGCAATCATTTCATAGGCATCAAGTTGAGTAATGCTCAGAATAACTCTGCGATATAAATACTATTATTTTACTTTTTCAGAAGAGGAACTGAGACAAAGAGTAAGTTCCTTATCTCAGGTTATCCCTCTAATAAGTAGCAGAGCTACACACATCGCTCAAATATTCCCTGGGATCAGTGGGCATGTCCTTCACATGGCCTTGTCAGAAATGCAAAAGAGAAGCCAAACAGCTTATTAAAATTCTGTTGCCTGAGATAGAACCCTAAAAGAGACTGTCTCCTTAAGATCTTCACCTGGGGCACTTCACATGATGTCCCTTAGTGCTGGCCTGCAATCCTCTATTTGCACCATATCTGCTAACATCCCATTAGCCAAAACAGGTCACAGGGCCAAGCCCAAGAGCAGAGATTTACGCTCTCTCCACAATGGGAGAGCCCTGCAAAATTATAGGGCAAAGGGTATGGACAGAGAAAAGAGTAGAGAATTGGGACCATTTAAAGCAATCTATTAGCCATCTATCATAATAAATACATAATCCAGTGGTTCCCAAAGCATGGTATGAATTCTACTGGTGGTAAGAGAAATGATTTTAGGTCACATTTTAAACATTAAACACTGTTTTATGTTAATATATTTATTTTCATGTGCTAAAATATAATCAAGCATCTTTAGCTTTTGGCTTGACAATATTCTTGTGTGAGATAAAGCTCAATTATAAAAATAATGAGTTGATGTAATGAAAATCATGCAGTTAATAATGACATAAGTATAAGGGCTTATAGAAAAAAACTCGAGAGATAAATGAATACAGCTTGGAAAATGTTGCTGGTTGGTATATGAACAAAGTGCTTAAGATTGAATAATGGTGAGAAAAGGAAAGTTTCCATGGAGGAGATGACATTAGAGCAACATCTTGGATAAATGGGGCTTTATAAGGCAGAGAAATGAGGGATGTGTCTTCTTGAAAGGGAAAGCAGCACGTGCAACGTTCCAAAGGTATAAAAGTACATGGCACCTAATATAATAATAGAAGAGTCCCATTGATTGCGCAATGGGCCAGACACTGAGCACATTATCCTAATGCCCTAAGTCACTAGAGACCCTTGGCCCTTTCCCTTATACCACAGGCAGGTTTTAAATCACAGTAGGCCCAGAAAAAATATCTGCTGGCTCAAAGGATAACTCACAAACTATTTTTGTAATGTAGATAGTTTCTTAATCCAAAACTCAAGTCTCTCAAAATTAAAATCACGTCTCATTTTCAATATTTCTACACATTTGAAGGAATGACTTATTTTTTTTAGGGCAGCCTCCTATTTGTTTCTCAGAGTAAACTCACTGATTCTGAATGGCTAACTCCACCCAGAGCTGTGAGAGTTGAATGTACAGGTGAAGTAAGCACAATTCACAATCTGGGAGAAATCGTTATAAACCAAGAGGCTGGAAACTACATTCAGAAAAATAAATGAAAATCTTTCTCTTAAAGACTGAGCCTGAGGAACAACTACCATCTGCTTCTCTTGGCCTGGGAGCCTGTGTTTGAATCATGCTGCTGATTTCCCTCATAGAAACCAGTCAAAACAAAAATTTCAAGGCAACTGCTCTTTTAGACAGAGTGTTTTTTCGTGTTTCTTTGCTAAATGTGTTTTATACAGTATTTAGTATCCCAAACCTGTTTCCTCTCCAGTGTTCACCATATTAGTAAATAGTATCACTAATCATGCAGTTACTCAGTTTAAAAATTTGGAGTCACCCTTGACTCTTTCTCTCATGCCCCATCTCCAATCCGTCAGTAAATCCTGTAAACTCTACCTACAAAATATACCCCAAATCCAACCCTTTCTCAACTCTTCTGCTACATTTTTGCCCAAGACACCATGCCTTCTCTTCCACACTACAGTCAGAGGTTTCTTACTGGCTACCTGCTTCCACTCTTGCACCTTTTTAGTTTGTTCTCTACATGCAGCCACAGAAGCTCTTATAACATGTAAAGAGAATCATGTAATTTCCCTTTCCAAAACTCTCCAATAGCTTCCAGTATGCTTAGAATAAGTGTCAAATTCTCTCCATGAATCAAAAACCAAAATTTTGGGGTCATGTCAAAGGGACACAGAAGTCAACTGACTGTGTTGCTAATGGCTAAATCTGGAACAAGCTGAGCAACAAAATAAATAATGTAGTATTGGGTTACAACCTTAAGTATAAAATAAGTATGAGTGTATAGTGATGTAAATACAAGATTGAATAAAAAAATTGGGGAGAAGAGACAAATATTCCATGCCGAAGAATTCCAAATACTTTATATAGATATTCCTCTCTCAAAAAAGTGGAGCATAACTCCCCACTTCTTAAATGCAGGATTGCAGGGGTGATTCTCTTCTAAAGATTACAGTGAGGAAAAGGAGAAACAAGAGTAACTTTATAGAAACCAGGTAAACACTACCTCAGCCAGGTGACAAAGGTGACAACATCAGTAACATAAGTCATGTTAATAGACTATACCCCTGATATGGCACGATGAGAATGGCACCTTGCTTCTGTAGTCTTCCTCCCAAGAACCTGATCTAATTACGACAAACCCAAATTGAGGGATATTCTCTAAAATACCTGACCAATACTTCTCAAAACTCTTAAGGTCATCAGAAACAAGGAAAGTCTGAGAAACTGCCATAACCAAGAGGTGCCTACGGACATAAAACAACTAAATGTAATGCACTAGCTTAGATAAGATCCCGGGACAGAAAAAGGACATTAGGTTAAAACTTAGGAAATCTGAATAAAGTATTGTCTTTAGTTAATAATACTGTATTAATATCAGTTCATTAACTATAGCAGATATACCATGGTAATATAAGATGTTAATAATAGGGGAAACTGGTTCTGAGTCACATGGATACTCCCTGTATGAGTTTTGGAACTTTTCTGTCAATTTAAAACTATTTGAGCAAAAAAAAATTCCTTGGGCCCATGCAAGCACTCTCCTGTCTCAGGGTCTTTGCTCTGTTAGTTTCCTTTGGCAGGCATGTTCTTCCCTCTTTCATTTCTTTCAGGACTCTGCTTAAATATCAACTCTGCAGGGAGGATTTCCCTTGCCACCTTATATAAAATTGCAGCCTCCAATCACTCTCTTTCCTGCTCTCCTTTTCTTCAGAACATTAAACGTTTTATGTTCATATATTATATATTCATTTGTTTGATCCTTGTTGTTCTCAGTTCAGTGCCATGACGGCAAAGCCTTTGCTTTGTTCACTGCTGTATTTCCTGTTCCTAGAAGACTGCTTGGCACATAATAGGTGGTCGATACGGTATTAAGTGATTGAATGAGCTTAAGTATTTCCCTAAAGCTTTAAGACAATATTTCCCCAAACCAGATGCTTTTAACTATGAAAGCTTCAATCATTAGAGCAACTTTATCTTTACCAAATACTTCACATTTGTTCTTCCATTTGAATCTATGTGATGGCTCCATTTGATAGATAGATAAGGTAACTGGGAACAAGGCATGTTCTCTGACTTGCTTCAGGCCATGTGGTAAGTGTCCTTTTCGGTTCTCCTATTCCCAAACCTGGGGTCTTTCTACCATGCCACATATAAATGGGTTTTCTCTCCCTATCCCTTTGATTATACACACACACACAAACACACACACAGAGGCAAATCTTTTAATTTTAATCAGTGATCAGGACACTGAGTTGTCCAAGTGAATTTTCTCTTCCTCTTTGGTAATAGCTCACGTGAGAAGATCCTTCTGGCTCATGTCTTGGAAGGAAATAAGGATGAGATCTGCTGCCCTTGTTTGATACTTGGTTCTCTGAAGAGGGGCAAACTCCCCACCCCAGCCTAATCTAGCTTTTGGGTCTAAGCTGGGAACTTTAGAAGAATTAAGGCTCATGAATATAATTCATTATTATGGTGAGTCTTTAAAGCTATAGGGTAAAATGTTAATGAATTTGCTCACTTGTAATGAATTTCCAAATGCCCATTATGGCTGGGTGCTATGAAGTGAGAGGGGTGATCAGAACACAGCTGGGTCAGAGACCTGGCAGGTAGATGTAGAATTGATTACAGGGAGGACAAGCCAGTGGTATGAGGAAGCAACTACATAAAAAACACATAAAATGAAAATTTATTGATGTATATCCGTGTGTAAACTTTGCATTTATGATCTTTTTTTTGTTTAATCCACCTGCACACACTGTTGTCTCTGAGAGCTTTTATTGGGCAAAAGCTTTTTGCTAGCGTTATGGTAAAAATAAAAACAAACTCCACTCTTGTTAAAAATAAAATGATTTTAAAGAAGTAACCTAGAGCAATACACATTGTATTTCTATTTAAATGTAGGTTTTCTACCTATTAGAGAAATATAGTTATTATCTTCCAGGCATTTTCTGGATGAGGAGGGACAAGGGGTATGTTTCATGCATGGATTCTAACTTTTACAAGAAAGTCCTTAGTCACATTTCGAAATACACATTTGTTGGCATATTTCCAAAATAATAATCACTACCTCTAATCCCAGTGCTCCTCCAAGTCTTCCAGTCTATCTCCTTCCACCACTAGAGTGCACCAAATTATTTATTACCAGTGCGGAGAGCTCAGTGACTGTGATTCAACCATTGAGTCTCATCTTTTTCTCTATATATGACAATTCTATCATTTAAACATGTTTGTGAGAGATTATGCACAGTCCAGGGCCCTTTATTGAAAAAACTCCAACCTTCAGGATCAAGGCAAGGATTGTGACTTCATTCAGTGGCCAAAATTGTAATGAATCATTCTTTTTAGTGTATATTTTTTGAATTGTAAGTTTGTACTGGAAGTGGAGGAAGGAGTCTGTTTGGCAAGTGTGATAGAACAGCTTGAAATACATGCAATCCTGGTATGAAATTTGGCAGAAGTTCCTCTCAACATGTCAATGAGCCAGTAGTATTCCTCAAATTCCTAGAATGCCCTAGAACACAATTTAAAAAATCCACACTATTATCAATATATATTATTCATCATTCATCCCACAAACATTAGCTGAACACCTACTATGTGCTTGGTACTGCATGGGCTGGGTATTAATGCGAATCTCATGGAGAGTGTGATATAGGTTATTGATTTAGTATTCTGAATGAAGGATACAAAATACCCTGATGCCAAAAGTATTTCCCCTATAATAATTTCCCCTATAATGTATAACTTCATGTTAAAATTTGTTATTAGAAATTCATTCTCTTTGGATAAACTAGAATTTCCAAGATACTTTTGTTAAAAAGAAAGTATTTTACCCAAGAAAGATAACCCTCAGAGCCATTAATAATAATGATAGTAGCTGCTAACATTTATTGAAGCTTAACACCAGTAGACATTTTTTAATTGCTTTATATGTATTAACTCATTTACATTAGGTAGTTGCTATCATCATCATTTAATAGATGTCAAATCTGAGTTACACATAGGTTAAATAACTTGCCTTAGGTTTCACAATGAATAAATGACAAAGATTAAAACTCAGGCAGTCTAGATACAAAATCATGCTTTTAACCACTGTGCTTTTCTATATAATGGCAACTCCCAAATCTGTATCTCTAGTTCATACATTTTCTCTAAGTTGCATACATGTATATACAAATGTAAACTTGACATTTCACTTGGATATCTTAAGGGTGTCTTGAAGATAATATGTCTAAAGTTAATCTCTTTATTTCTACCACCATTCAAAAAAAGTCACTCACGGATATGCCCCAAAACATAGAAATTTATTCTTTCTACCCTACAACCTCTTGTTCATTTCCATTAAAATTATCAAAATTCATCCATTATTAAAAGCCTGAGAAGTATGCCAGACTCCTTTTCATCCCTCACTTCCTACATCTAAAACACACACAGGTTCTACTGGTTTTATATTCAAAATGTATTCCAAATCTGTTCAGTATCCCCAGCTTACTCCAAGCCACCAGCATCACTCACTGTGTTAGCCTCCTAACTGGTCTCTGTGTTTTCTCTCCCCATCTCTACCACCACTAAATCCACTTTTTACATGAAAATCATTGTGAAACTTTCGGAAATATAAGTCAGAAATGCCACACCCCTCTTCAATGCCTCCCAGTGTACTCAAATACAAATTGTTTATTATGACCCACGATGCTCTGTATCTTTTCTCCCTTTTCTCTCCCTCTAATATCCCCTTGGAACCCTCCAATCCCCTGCTCACAATGCTCCAAGTTAGGGTGCTGTTTGGCAAATTCCTGGAGCACGCTAATTGCATACTGGCACAGGATGTCCTCTCAGGTGTTTGGCCTCCTAGCTCATCACTTGTTCGGCTTCTTCTCATCCCCAAGCTCGGTCTAAACATCATCATTGCAGTCTCCTCTACCTGCCCTATCTAAAGTTGTTTCCATCCATTATCTTCTACCCTAGCAGTCTTGTTTTGTACCTAATGGTACTGATCACAATCTATTGAAATTTAGTTATTATTTACCTACTTATTTTCCTTCTCCACAGAGAATGTACATTCCATGAGATCTAGGATCTAATCTCTCATACTTATCATTGAATCCCCAATGTCAAACTGATAATCTGGCTTCTAGGGGGCTTTCAAGAAAGAACTGCTGAATATTGTATTCACAAGAAACACATCTAAATATTAAGGACATGAGAAACCTAAAAGCCAAAAGGTAGTAAAAGGTATAATAGGCAATGAAAAACCAAAAGAGTTGAAGCAGCTGAATTAACAACAGAAAAAAATAGATTTTAAATAAAAATATATGTATATATATAATCCACCACATCAACTGATGAAAGGATAATGCATTTAATCATTTCAACTGATGAAGAAAAAGCTTTTGATAAAATGCACTAGAAGAAACGTTGCTTACTCTTAAAAGGACATCTTCAATAATTTTCTGAAAATATTTTAAAAATATATTGAAATATAAATTTAACTAATAAATGAACATACATAAACAATAAGTGTGTAGTAATAGTTGTGAACTTATAAAACAAACATACATAACATCATACAGGGCTCTCATACCTCACCCTACCACTAATACCTTATATTGTTGTGAAACATTTTTAACTAATGACTAAAGAGCATCCTCAAAATATTACTACTAACCAAAGTATTTTCTCCCAACCCACCCTATTATTATTTTTTAATATCATTTATACATGAACATACATAAACAATAAATATATAGTAAAAGTTGTGAATTTACAAAGCAAACATTCATAACATCAGACAGCGGTCCCATACATCAACCCTCCATCAACACCTTGCATTGTCATGAGACATTTGTTATAAATTATGAAAGAGAATTGTCAAAATCGTACTACTAATTATAGTCCTTATCTTATATTTGGTGTATTTCCCCCCAAACCACCCTATTATTATTTTTAAATATATTTTTATGACAAAAATTGTAAAGTTACAAAACAATCATGTACATGTGCAGAATTCCCAAACAACACCCCTCTATCAACACACCACACCCTGGTGGGATATTTGTTACAGATTATGAGATAATATCATCCAATTATTACCAGTCCCACAGTGTACATTTGGCATACATCTTTCATACTCCCCCATTATCAACACAGTACATCTTTGGCATAGATGCAAGAATATTACATTATTACTATTAACCACACTCCACAGGTCACTCCAGTTGTATTTTTCCCATGCTTCTCCACATTCCCACCACCCTGCAGTACTGATGTACGTCTGCTCTAGCTCACAAAGGACACTCTTGCATCTGTACCATCAACCACTATTCTCATCCACCTCTGGGTTTACTGTGCTATTCAATACCTAGAATATTCTCTAGCTTTCTGTCAATTGGCATTTACATCCCTAGACTGACATTTTAAGCCACAACACCATTTAAAACCAGCTGTTACTCACTATAATGTGTTTCCATCAACTCTGTACATTTCCACACTTTTACAGTAAAGCTAAGTAAAACTTCTACATACATTAAATATCAGTATCCATCTCAGTCCTCCTCTTATCTCCTTTAAGAATCTACCACCTACCACCAGGTCTTGAAGATATTTTCCTACATTTTCTTCTAGAAGCTTTATGGTTCTTGCTTTTTATATCTAGGTTTCTTATTCATCTTGAGTTAATTTTTGTATAGGGTATGAGATAGGGGTCCTCTTTCCTTCTTTTGCTATGGATATCCAATTTTCTCAGCACCATTTGTTGAATGGACTGTTCTGTCTGAGCTGGGTGGGTTTTACAGGCTAGTCAAAAATCACTTGACCATAGATGTGAGTCTGTTTTTTAACCATCAGTTTGGTTCCATTGGTCTATGTATCTGTCTTTTGCCCATACCATGCTGTTTTTACCACTGTAGCTAGGTAATATGACTTCAAGTCCAGAAATGAGAGTCTTCCAACTTCACTTTTCCTTTTTAAGATATTTCTGGCTATTGAGGACCACTTACACTTCCAAATAAATTTGATAATCACGTTTTCCATTCATTTAAAAAATGCTGGTAGAATTTTTATCGGGATTGCATTGAATCTGTATATCAATTTGAGAAGAATTGATATCTTAATGATATTTAGTCTTTCAATCCATGAGCATGGCTTGTTCTTCCAATTATTCTTTTTTAATTTCTTTTAACAATGAGTTGCACTTTTCTGAATACAAGTGCTTTACATCACTGGTTAAGTTTATTCCTGAATATTTGGGTTTTATCTGTCATATTTTATTTTCACCACTCTTTTGACACTTACAGTTACTTTTATTGATATAATCTTCATTTCTAGACTCTCTTCCAGGCCTCTCTCTCCTGTCTTTTCTTTTCAGGCTGTAGCACACCCTTTAGTATTTCCTGCAAAGCAGTTCTCTTGGTTATAAACATTCTCAGTTTCTGTTTATCTGTGAATATTCTAAAGTCTCCCTCAGTTTTGAAAGACAATCTTGGCAGATATAAGATTCTTGGATGGAAGTTTTTCTCTTGCAGTATGTTAAATACATCATGCCACTGTCTTCTTCCCTCCAGGGTTACTGGTGAGAAATCAGCACTTACTCTTATTGGGTATCTCTTTCACATTAGGCATTGCTTTTCTCTTGCTGCTCTCAGAATTCTCTCGTTGTCTTTGGCTTTTGACATTCTGATTAGTATGTGTCTTGGAGTTGTTCTATTCAGATTTATTCGGATGAGAGTACATAGTGCTTCTTGGACATGGATATCTATGTCCTTCAGTAGGGTTGGGAAATGTTCTACCATTATTTCTTCAAATATTCCTTCTGCCCCTTTCCCCTTCTCTTTCCTTCTGGGACACCCATGACACATATGTTTGCACATCTCTTGCTGTTCTTCACTTCCCTGAGACCTTGTTCAAGTTTTTCCAATCTTTTCTTCATCTGTTCTTTTGTATGCTCACTTTCAGAGGTATTTCTTCAAGCTCATCAATCCTTTCTTCAGCCTCCTCAAATCTGCTATTATATTATTCCAGTATATTTTTTATTTCATTTATTGTACCTTTCATTCCCATAAGATCTGCTATTTTTCTATGTATGCTTTCAAATTCTTCTTTGTGCTCATCCAATATCTTCTTAATATCATTAATCTCTTTAGCCATCTCATTGAATTTATTAAGGAGATTTGTTTGAACATCTATGATTAGTTGTCTCAACTCCTTTATGACATCTGGAGGCTTATCTTTTTCCTTTAACTGGGCCATATCTTCCTGTTTCTTGGTGTGGATTGTAATTTTTTGTTAGTGTTTTGGCATCTGGTTTACTAGATGTATTTATTCTGGGTGTACTTTTTCTCTTTAGTTTAGGGCTTCTTGCCCTTTCTCCCTTGCTGGGTTGTGTAGTAGGAGCCAAGGATGTAGTTGGTGCTGTAAGCTGTGGAGACTCAAGCTACCTTCATTGCCCCAATGACCGATGAAGCTTCTCCCACCTTTCTCCTTTGCCAGGGGTAGGGACAGAGCAACTTCTGTGTGGAATAATCCAACTCATGCAGGCCTAGACTGTAGTTGCCCAGAGAAACTGATGAAGCTTCACGCCCCTTTCTCCCCTCCCTGGGGTGGGGTGGAGCTGCAGGTATGGGCAGCAATCTGTGTAGTGCAGGTCCAAGATGACCACAGTTGCCCCAGTAGACTTGGATTATTCAGTTTGTGCCAGCTAAATGTACCTGCAGTTACCTGGATTGGCTGATGTAGGGCCCACCAGCTTCCTCCCTGCTAGAGGTGGGGCTGAAACCTAGGCTAGGGCTGTAAGCCAATCTGGGTAAAAGAAACTGGTCTCTACTATTACTGTGGTTTTCAGTCAGCCCAGCTTCCTCTCATGCTGGGGGTAGAGTCAGTGTGGCGGCTACTGGCCTCCTTCTGACTTGGAAAGGCTCAAACTTTAGCTTTCTTAGGGTTATACTTTAGCCAGCTGAATTTACTAATCAGTAGCTAAAATCGGTGGTCAACTGTCTCTTCCTTCCCTGTTCTTGGGAAATGGAGCTTCCAATTCCTGCCACAGAACAGCTCATGGGGCGGCTTGTGCTGCCTAAGTAGGGTGATCACTGATCTCCGGGCGTGGTCTGTAATTTCCCAGAGAAGTTGGTGCAGCCGCCCCCCCCCGCCCCCCAACCTTCCTCCCTGCCTGAGGTGGGCTTGGGACTTAGGCTAGAGCGGCAATCTGATCTAGATGGAAAGAAACCAGTCCCTACCATCACTGTGGTTTTCAGTCAGCCCCACTTCTCCTCTTGTCAGGCGCGGAGTTAAGATGGCGGCCACCGGCCTCTTTCTGACTTGGACAAGTTCAAACTTTAGCTGTTCTTAGGATTATACTTCAGCCTGCTGAATTTACTAATTAGTAGCTGAAGTTGGTGCCCAACCGTCTCTTCCTCCCCCGTTTTGGGAAGTGGAGCCTTCAATTCCAGCCGCGGAACAGCTCCCGAGGCCCTTGTGCCTCCAGTGGAGGATGGGCACTAGCCTCCGGGGCGTGGAGGGCTCTACTTAGGAATCTTCTCTGCAGAAGGGTAGTCTCCTTCTTCCATTCTTTCAATGATATTGCAGGATGCACTTCTGGTCTCCTGTAGCCCTCAAATAAGTGCTCTAGAATAGCTGTGGGTGATCATCAACTGCCCCGCAGCAGGAGCTGATTCTCTGGGCTCTTTGCTGCCATCTTGCTGGTTCTTGAAAATATTTTTAATAATGATATTACCAGCTTTCTTTTAAAATTCATGTACAAAACAAGTTTGCCCACCATCAATGTCCTAGACTGTGTGGTAATTAAAAAAGGGAAATATTAAAATTTGGAGAGAACAAAAAATTTTGCATTATTAACAAATAATGGATATTTATATGGTAAAACAAAAGATTCTACATATGAATAATTAGAAATCATAAGAGTTTAGAAAACTATCTATTATATTAATATATAAAGGTCAATTGCATTTCTAGTCAAAGAATGTATACAGTGCCTTAGAGCTTATTTTAATGCGCTTTGACCTATTAAAATGCCATCCTTATCCCTTTTTGCACAATTCACTAAAAATAAGATGGCTATTAGGAATTTTCTAATAGTTCTCATTTAAGTCAAAGATAATGGTTTTAGATTATAGGGGCATTAATTTTTGTTAAGGAAAGAACTAATATAAAGGAGAATAATTACATTTCTTAAAGATGGATATGTTCTGTAGTTGGGAAGCGAGGGCCTAATGTCATTATTTTAATTTTCCTGCCTCTCCTTACTCTCCCAATAACCAACCTTGAAATATTAATGTTTTCCATGGTTTTAAAAACTTTCACAAGCAATTATCAAGAAAGCAGACTAAGTGAAGTTCACTTCTCTGAAATGCACAGGGCACAGTTTTGTTGTGAAATTTCCAAGCACAAATCTTTCTCCCAGATTTTAAGCCTGAATTTATTTTTGGAAGCATGTTTGGATGACTTTGAAAATATGATCATTTCATAGAGATATCTAGTATAAGTTAGAATGCTTTATGAAATATTTATCAAAGTTCCTTTGGTATGACAGCCTTTTACATACAATGGGGTTTAATTTGACAAATTTCCACATATAATATTTATTGTCTGTTTCAGCTTAAATTACTTTCTATTAAATACATTTAACTAATTGGAAACTATGGATAACAATAGCCATTCCCATCACATGTGCTCATTTAATAAGCTTTTTTTCAGTCCTTGCTATGGATCAAGCACCCCTATAGGAAGACCCAATTCCTACTTTCAAGGTGTGGACAGTCTAGTAGCTGATAAGACAAATAAACATTATAAAAATACATGGTGAGTCTGAAGGACTGGCTGAATTTACACAGAGGGAGTATGGTTTATTAGGTGGACTAGTGGATGGAGCGGTTGAAGAACGGTAATAGGAAAAACGACAATAGAGATGTAGGCTGGGTAATTACTACAAATGGCTTTATGTGCCATAATAAATCATCCAGAGAGGAAAAATGTATGTGGATCTACTTAAAGATTTTATGTTGGAAAATGACATGATGTGATGTTTATTTGTAAAGATCATTCCAGGACAGTATAGAAATTTAGGAGAATATGCAAATTCATAGAGTCAGAAACTAGAATAGAGGTTATGAGGGGCATGGGTGTGGGTAAGGAATGAGATGCTAATGTTTAATGGGCACAGAGTTTATGTTTGGGGTGATGGAGAAGTTTTGATAAAAGATGGTGGTGAGGGTAGCAGAACATTGTGAATATAATGTATGCCATTGAATTGAATATTTAAATGTGGTTAAAAGGGGAAATTTTAGGTTTTATGTATGTTATCAGATTAAAATTTTTAAGTTTAAAGACAAAAACAGTACAGAAATGTAAAAAACAAAAACAACAACATAGAAATGTAGTAAATAAAACAAAACCAAAAAGAACAGGAGAATGAGGCCTTGAAATAAGGTTGTGGCTATGAAGATGGAAAGAAGTGAACAAGTTTGAGATTTAGCAACAGTATGGAATTGATACAACTTTCTGCACCATTCAGTGTGGTGGGAAGGAAGGTGAGTTATCAGCAATAACCCCACAACTTCTGATTTGGACAACTAGGTTGCTCGTGGTGCTTTTCATGAAGAGTGGGAGGAGGAAGAACTATGAGAAAAAGAGGAGAAGATGTGGGCTTCACTGTTAGGCATGTTGTGGGTTTGAGGCACTGTGGTGAGTGGAAATAATCACTGGTTGTTGTGAGCTCAGAAGTGAGAGCAGGTCTTGAGTTACAGCTTTTAGAATCATCACAAAAAACTGTGGAGTCATAGGACGTGATCCCTTGGTAAAGTCTGGAGAGAAATCAGGAAAGAGGGCTGAGGACCTTTGGAACACTGACAATTAAGGAAGAGGAGGCCATGCAGGTGGCAGGAGATGGAGGAATGATAAATGGACCACAGAAAGAGAGAAGATCCACCATATCTGGCAACCAAGAGACCATTGGCATCCCTTGCCAGAATACTTTCATTTGAGTAGTAGTGGCAAGAGGTCAAACTCAAAGATAGATTGTGGGGTGTATTAGTCAGGGTTCACCAGTGAAACAGAACCATAGGATATATATGTGTGTATATATATACCTATGAAGAGATTTATCATTAGAAATTGGCTCATGGGATTGTGAGGGCTGGCAAGTCCAAATTCCATACAGCATGTCAGAGGCCGGAAATTCCAAGAGGGGTGATGTTGAAATCTTTAATCTAAGCCTGTAGGGGAGGCCAGGGAGGAATGGAAGGTATAATTTAAGGGCAGAATTCCTTCTGATTCTTGAAACCTGCAGTTCTTGCTTTTAAAAACTCCAACTGTTGGATGAGGCCCATCCAAGTTGCTAAGGATAATCACCTTTAAATAAAGTCAACTGATTGTAAATGCTAATCCCACTTATGAAATATCTCCACAGTAACAACCAGGCTAGTGTTTGACCCAACTATGTTGACACATAAAATTACCCATCACATACGGTAAATAAGAAAAGAAGAAATGGAGCAATAAGTGTAGATGACCCGAGAAAGAAAAAAGCATAGATGCTTTCATATCTAAGAAAGTTTTAGCATCAAGGGAGGATTTATTTTTTAAGATTGGAGACAGCTAAGTCCAAATGTTGATAGATATGAGTCAGTATAGAAAAAGGAGAAAAGGAAGATAATTAGTAGAAAAACATAATTGAAGAAGTGGGAAGGTTAAAAAATCAAGAGCATAGGTGAAGGAATTAGCCTTAGATAGAGGAGTAAAATTTTTGTGAAATCAAAATTGGAGGTAAGAATTGGATGGGGCAGAACATTGTCAGGAGAACATAGATAAATTGGTGGATGAAGGTGCAGGAGTGAGAACTTCCATTTTCACTGCGAAATAGGAGGGCATGCCATATATCATAAATGAAGGGGAAAGTGAGGGGAAGATAGGGAGGCAGGAGATTTGAGGAGAGCTGGGAGGATTTAAATAGCTACTGGGAAGAAAGGGACAGAGTCCTGCCTAGGGGCAGAAAGACAGCTTTCAGAACTGTGCGATGATTGATTGTTTGCAGCCCTCGAATTTCCTCATTTTGTAACTTTGTCCTCCCGCAATGATCAGCACTCAGGACTAGAAGCACAGAAGGTAGGTTGTGCTGGGCATTTAATAAACTCAAATCAATATATCAAAAATTTACAAGCACCCATTTAGCACCATGTAGAGTGCTATAACCTAAGAATAAAAAGAAGAAAGAGGCATGGTCCCAGACCTAAAAAATTTATGATTCTTGAAATATTTAAGATATAGTCAGGGGATTAAATCAAGCATGACTAAAACTTTAGAAAATGCAGAATACAAGGTAGCAAGAAAGGAACAGATAGAAAACTATAAGCATTCAATGGAACAGAGTTCCAGGAAGAGCTATTGAGGGCCCTCTACACTGGGAGTGCTATTGCATATATAATTTGATCCTTACCACAACTCTATGCGTTTGGTATTATAATCCCCATTCCAATGAAAAAGAAACAGCCTCAGAAAGGAAAGTAATTTAGGGGATTGAGGAAAGTCTTCACACAGGAATTGTTGTATATAACAGGCTTTGGAAGTTGAGTGAGATTATAAAGAAAAATCATAAGAATAGGCAGCATCAATTCCTGGGTGTATTTGAAGAATGGAAGTTTGTTTTGTTTGACTGAATCATAGATATGAGAGATGAGACTATTGTGTAGTTGGGCCTTGGATATTAGCTTCAAGAGTTTGGTCTTCTATTTTGCAGGCACTGAGAAAGGATGGAAGGCTTTTGAACAGAGATTGATGTCTTCAAAAATTTCTGTAGCCTTAAATAATACAGATTGAAAAATGGAGAGATTGAGCATGGTGAGACTAGCTCAGAAGCCAATATAGATATCTAAGAGAGGTCGGCAATGAGAAATTAGACCCGGGTGCTGATCCTGGCTCTGCATTAACCTAAGTCTGAACTTTGGACACATCACTTAGCCTTCTACAGCCTCAGTTTTGTCATTATAAAATCAAAGAAACTGGAAAGAATAACCTCTAAGGACTCTTTGAGGCACATAGTTTTATGATTCTGAGGTTTTGAACAGGAGTAATGGCAATGAGAAAGAAAGTTATGGCACAGAGAGGAAAGACTTTCTTTACTACTTCTTGAACTTTAAGAACAATATGAATGCAAATAAATTATTTTCCACTTTACCTCTACATTTAACCTCTACTTTAGTTAGTTGATTGCTGAGTCACCTCCTGTATCCCAAAAATACATACACACACATGCAAAAGCAGCCTCTCCTATTCAGAAGTTGAGATGGAAGATTTGTTGTTCAACTCTCCATTGGTCTAGTTTCTACTTATCCTGTCACACTCATCTCCATCCTCTTTCAGAAAGTTTTCTCACACTCAAGATGCCCAAAGATAAACTCCTGATTTCAGCATCTTCACCCCCTCCCAAATGTTTTCTCTTCCTCCAGTATTCCCAGCCTCAGTACTGACTACCATCCACTGGAGTGCTCAAGTCATCATGATTGCCTCCTTTCCCTTACCCTCATAGCCAATTTATCACTTGGTCCCAGAGAGTACATCTCCTCAAATATTTCAATCCTTTCCACTGCAATCCCCTAGCGAAGGGTCTCATCACCTTCTACTGGATCATTCCAATTGTCCTCTAACTCACCTCCCCTTTACTATTACAATCCATCCTTCACACCATTTTTCTAAAAAATGTACTTCTGGTCATTTTACTTTACTTCTTAAAATACGTTAGAAATTCACACTCTTTCCACAGTGTTATGTATTTGCATCTATATCTGCTTCCTTCTTCATTCATTCCAAAAATTATTTTTAAGCAGCCTAAGAATTTTTAAACAGGATATATATATATATATATATAAAGATACACATATATAAAGATATATATATATATCCAACAGAAATAACAGAAATGTATGTACCAAAAGACACATATAAGAAGATTTATAAAAGTATGATTTGAATACCCCAAACTGGAAGCATCAACCAAAATGCTAATAAAACATGAAATTGTTAAATAAAATGTAGTGTATTCATGTAGTATATACATCAATGGAAATATACAAACCAGCTACATAAAAAATCTGTAACCTACATCTTCCACTTTATCCAGGTTCAAAACTGGGAGTAATTTTTAACTCTCTCTCACCCTCTATATGCAACCTTTACCAACATTCTATTTATTTTTTCTCCAAAAATGCCTTTGCATTGGGGTAGTGTATAGCACAATGATTAGAAAGTATGCTTTCTGCAGGCTTATGATCTTTGTGTTTTAGCCTTGGGTTTGCCACTTCCCTGCTGTAGTCTTAGGCAAATTACTTAAACTCACTGTTTTAATTTTCAAGGCTGCTATGACAAATACCACATTTCTGTTTCTACCCTTGTCACCTGTGATCTGCACCAACACATTAAAATATTAAAAGAAAGGAAAATCAGAAAAAATATAATGAAGAATGTATGCATCTGTACCTGGAATGGAAAGTAACCAAGGACAAATTGAGCATGAACACGTCAGTAGTTCTCTTTTCACTGAAGGATGCATTTAATGGATAAAGAGTCTTTGGGCTGTCCATGTGCCAGCTGGGCCTAGAACCTCAGTGGAGTTGCAACACCTACTCTACAGTTCATTGGACTCACCCAGGACAACTAACAAGGAGATGATGATGGACAACAACCATCCCAAGGAACAGAGAGAGTCTGAAACTGGAACAAGACAGTCCCATCCATCTTCCCCATGGGTTATAAGCCACCCCTCAATTAGAGGTGGAGTGGACATCACCATTGCAGAATCCTCAGGATTGGGGAAGAACCATGGACTAGAGTAGACTTACTGGTATTCTACTATAGACATATTGTGATTCTAACAATGGAAGAAATTACAACATTGAGGTGGAGCCAGTGGCCAGTGGCCTCTGGATGCTCTGGGGTCATGGAGAGGGAAGAACAGTTGGGGGTTTTTTCAGGACTTGGGAATCGTCCTGAATGATACTGCAACGACAGATATAGGCCATTCATTACATAACATGCAGAACTGTGTGGGAAAGAGTATATACTACAATGTGAACTATGGTCCATGCTTAATGGCGCAGCCCCAGGATACGTTTATCAATTGCAATGAATGTGCCACACTAATGAAGGATGTTTATGTGGGAGGGTGTTGGAGGAGTGGGGAATGGGGCATATAGGAATCCCTATATTTTTTGTGTAACATTTATGTTATCTAAGTATCTTTTAAAAAATAAAATTAAAAATTAAAAAAGGTCTCTAGTTAATATCATTCACCTCTTCTTCAAAGATATGTTGTTATAATGCCTGATAAATGCTACTTTATTTTTAAAGGATCTTTAGATTACATAAATGTTACATCGAAAATATAGGGAATTCCCATATAACCCACCCACTCCCCTTCCCACACTTTCCCCCATTAGCAATATCTTTCATTAGTTTGGTACATTTGTTACAATTGATGAACACATATTGAAGCATTGCTACTAACCATGGTCTATTGTTTACATTATATTTTAAACTTTGCACCACATAATTTTTTAGGTTTTGACAAAATGTATAGTGGCTTGTATCTGTGATTGCAATGTAATGCAGAACAATTCTAATGTCCCCAAAATGCCTCATGTTGCACCTATTCTTCCCTCTCCTTCCCCTGAGAACCTCTGGTGACCACTGCCTTTATATCAGTGTTACAAGTTCTTCCATTGCTAATAATAAATCTACTTTAGTCCACAGTTGCATTCCCCCCTTATGTTTGTTCATTCCTCAGACTTGAGGATTTTGGGGTGGTGACGCCCACTCTGCTTCTGATTGACAGGGAACTTAGATCCCATGGGGCAGATGGATGGAACCATCTTGCTTGCAGTTAAAGATACTCTGTGTTTTCTTGGGATGGGCATTGTCCATCATCAACCTTTTGTTAGTTGTCCTGTGTGAGTCTGATCAACTGGAGAGTAGGTATTGGCTGCAACTCTGCTGAGATTCAGGGATCAACCAGCATATGAACAGGTAGAAATATAAATGCTACTTTAGATGAAGGAATAAGCATAGTCTTAACGGTCTGCAAGACAAAGAAAAGTCCACAGAAGATACAGATAAGTTTAGAAACCTTAGTACCTTAAACATTGATTTTAAAAGTTTAATGATTGCTTTCAAATGATTACGCAATTCACTCAACAAATATTTGATCACTGCTATCTTCATATTAATAACAAATATTTTCAATATCTATCATATACTATACATAATTAATTTCATGGAATCTATCCCCACAACAGTCCTGCAGGTTGGGTATTATAATCATTTAACAACTGGGGAAATTATCACTCTATATATGGGACATGAATTTTCTCTATTATAATGCCCTAATCATTCTTTACATTTCAGTAGATAATACTGTTGTAGTTCTTCTTCTTTGTATTGTTGTTATTGTACTAGATTTAACATCCAATAATATACAGATGATTCTGAAATGAATTACTACTTTAAAACCCTTTTATAATTTACAAAGTAATTCCATATAGTATCAAATTTAATCTTTACCATAATTCAATCATATAGAAATTTTCATTATTCTCCCCATTATATAGATAACTAAACCTAGGCTAAAGAGATCAGTTAACTTGTCCAAGGACTCAACATCTATTAATTGGAAAACCAAACTTAAATTGGACTTTCTTCATTAATAACCAACTAAATGTAAATTTTAAAAGAACAATGAATACTGTTTACTCCTGCCAAATTGGCAAATATAAGAATAAGATAATACGCAGTATTGACAAAACTGTAGGGAGATCACCACTTTCATATATTATGGTGGAAATGTAAACTGGTACAACATTCTGGAGGGCCATTTGGCAATGTGTCTTTCTCGACAGGATTATTAAACTTCCTTGACTCCTTAAAGACAGATGTTGCTCTATGACGTGCTTTGGCCAATAAACGTGAGCCATAAAGAAACTTTAGGAGCCATCATGTGCTTCACTACTATCTCCTCATTGCTGTGGCCGCTGTCCCAGATAATGACTGCTCTGTGAGCCTCGTCCCGGAATGAAGATGACAAGTTGCAGAGCCTAAGCAAACCCTGATGACTTATATCATGAGCCACTGCCTTAAGCCTCTGAGACTTTGGGGTTGTTGTTAACCAGATATCATCTAACATATTAGAAATGTTTCCACTGAGAAGTTATCCTAAGGAAATAATTAATCATGTTTACAAAGTTTTAGTTATACTTGTGTGCATGGTAGTAAACTTGGAAAGAAACTAAATGCCCATTTACTGGAAAACATTCAAATAAATCATAGTACATCAAAATAAATCTACAAATGGCAAAACTGCTATGACACTAAATTCAAGAAGTGAAAAATGTTATAAAATTGTATTATGTAATCATAATTTAAAAAATAATATTTTTCAGGAACAATGTATTCCAAAGTGTTTCAGGACTTGTTTCTAGGTCATTTGCATTTGGTTTTAAATTTTTTTTATTACTTGCATTTCCTAATATTTCTTCCATGAAATTTTAAGTGTAATAAAGAGAATAGCAATAACGACAATACACCTTATATATTCTGATCCCAAAACCTATTCTCTTTACATTATACCATACTGCTTTCATTAATGGTAAGTCTATTGATCTCCATAAAGAATGGAGGGGTACCCATGAAGACTTGCTTTGGCCACTGGATCTCTATTTTCCTTCTAGAACCAATAACTGGACAAGGTTTTAAAGGAGCCTAATCAAAATGACAGCACTTAACTCTGGTACCCTTGCAAAGCTAGAGTATGTTGCTCTGGAAAATTAAGCAAAGCTTTGCCTTTTCTTATAGGCCAAAAGAAGAAATGTGATGTAATTAGAATAGGGAAGAACTGTCAAAACACTATGCCCTTTAGTAATCAAACAATGAAGACTATGAAAAGTAAAGGAAGGCTGAAAAACTGCCACAGACCAGAGGATAGACACAAGGGCTAAATACAATTTGATATCCTGGATTGACTCTTGGAACAGAATAAGGACATTAATGGAAAATAATGGCGAAATCTAATAGTAATGCCCCTGGCTTAGTTTGCTAGAGCTGCTATGACAAATACCACACAATAGGTTGACTTAAGCAATAATATTTTTCTCATGATTTTGAAGGCTAGAAATCCAAAATTAAGGTATAGACAGGCCATGCTTTCTCTTAAGTCTAGTGTTCTTTTGTTGCCTGTTGCAATCCTTGGGTTCCTTGGCTTGTATCTCTGCCACCATCATATAGCTTCCTCTTGCGGCTTTGTCTGATTTCTGGTTTCAACATCTTTTGGTTTCTCTGACTGCCTCTGGATTTCTCTTCTTTATAAGGCATCCGGGCATATGGATTAAGACTGACTCAATTTGGCACACCTTAAGTAATAGTGACATCTTCAGAAGGTCCTATTTATGAGTGGGTTCACATCCACAGGCATGTGGATTAAGATGTGAACATGCCTTTTGTGAGGTACATGATTCAGTCCCCAATGGTACCAATATCAATTTCTTAGTTTTGACAAGTACCTTGGTAATATAAAATGTTAACAATTGGACAAACAGGGTAAAGGGTGTGGTAAACAGAATAATTACCTCCCAAAGATGTCTACATCCTAATCCCCACAATCTGTGAATATGTTAAATTACATGACAAAGGGGAATGAAGGTTGCAGATGAAAATAAGGTGGCTAATAAACTGACTTTAAGATAGGAGATAATCCTGGATTATCCAAGTGAGCACAGTATAACTCAAGGACCTTTATATGAGCCAGAAGAATCAGTGTCAGCTGATGTAGTGGAAGAAAGATTCGACTTCTGGTTAGGTTTCCAGAAATCAGGATTAAGGCCCACTCTCATTCAATTGGGCCTCACCTTAATATATTCAATAAGTCCTATTTACAATGGGTTCATACCCTCAGTAATGATGATTAAGATTAAGAACATGTCTAAATTGTGGTACACAATTCAATGTACCACATTGTTCTTCAAAAATATCTTGTGAAAATGCAGAGGAGATAATTCCAGGAAAGCTAACTTAGATCATGAACTTTCAGAACTCCAAACATCCATAGTGGCATGTTAGTTCAACTTTTCACTGCAAAGACATGGAAACTGAAGACTGGAAACATTGGGAGCTCCTCCCAAGATCCAAGCAGACTGAGGACCAGAAGTTAGATATTCCAAATCGGAGCTCTATATTCCCTTCCCTAGAACGAAGGTACTTTCTAATATCTTGAGTATGGGTTTTATGGGGGTAATTAGTTCACAAATCCCTAGGAGTAAGCAGAACAGGCATGGCCCAAATAACAGGTGGATCCCTGAAGAGAGAATTAGAAAGACTGCAAATATCAGGGCTTCTTCAAAGATAAACCTTGCTCATATTTCCAAGGAGAGTTTGTCTATTGCACCCTGTACGTCACTCATTGTGGTAAATAATTATCACACATCTAATTGATTCTCCCACTACTTTTTATTTGGTTGAGTGCAGAAAGCATGCTGATCTTGATTATTTTTTAATGCCAATGCCTAACACATCCTTTGTCCCATTTTAGAAACAAACTTTGTTTGAATTTTATTTTCTGCTAATTGAAATGTTTCTGTAGTGAAAAAAATCTCCCTGCGCTGGGAATGTAAATAGTTATTGTAATTATATATCTATTAGTATTCATTCAGTCTGTCAATAATTAATCACACATTTATGACTCTAAAATGGAAATAAGAGGAGTGAAAATTGAATAAGGTATGTATAAGTGTGTGTATAATAAGATAATATTCTGAATACTTAATAATGAAAGAAATCTAAGAGCAAGACATTGGTTATTGATAGTTTTCCATCATAATTTGTCTTGTTTTCCTTGATATGAAGTTTTTAGGCAATTAAAATAACCAGGCTGTGTTAGATTAGCCCTGTGAAAGAACAAAAGAATTCCTATCTGGCATGGCTTAGAATTTGTAGCTCTTGACACGGTACAGCATCTTTGAGGAAGAAATCATTCGACATTCTCTAATTTCATCTTCTTTAGACCAGCATGAATGGGAAAAAAAAACCATCAAGAATGTTCATTTTATCAGCTTATTAGGGGAGAATAAATAGAATATACAGGGCAAAGCATCCGCTGAGAATAGATGACATTTTTTTCCTAGATACATCTTTACAAGGAAAGATTGTGTGATCACAGTTGACCCTACTTCTCCTTTCCAGATAATCAGCAGCAATCCTTACTATAGTTTTACTAATATTACTGTAAAAAGAAAAATCAAGATATGGAGATATAATTTGCTTTTCTCCCTAAAAATCTTTCTTGGGCATGGGGGAGGGGAGAGGAGGAGGAGTGCATTTCCACAGCCCCACTCACATCAGTCTAAATCTTAACATAATATGTCCTTTGGCAATCACTAAATCTTGTTATTGGTTTGAAGCAATAAATCTTCCAAGGTGTTAAAAAGAAAAAAAACACCATTGTAGTAATGAGATTACTCTGAAAATAAAGCGGTGGATTAGTAAAATCTAATCTGGAAGTGATGAAGTGCATGTGATAGACAAGTAATTATTCCTCCACACTCCCCATCCGTGGGGAGCTCAGAGTTATTGGAAGCTGCACTATGTTAATGATGCCACTGCCTGACATTTGCGTGGACGTGCTGACCGTCTGCCGTGTCGCCTCTCCTATTGTCAATACTCAGCACTAGCTCCAGCAGCTGCTGCAGACACAGACAGAGCTGAGAGGGAGAGAGAGTGTGTGTGTGCATGTGTGTTTGTGTGTGCATGTGTGAATGTGCATGTGAGCTCCTTCTCAGGCCAGCGTTTGTGCCGTTTTAAAATTTGTCTGAGATAAAGTGCCATCCTGAATAATGCTATTGGTAGAATCTAAAATCCAAATACAGTTATTTGAGCTTTATTTAAACAATTAGACCAAGCACACCATTTGAGTTCTCTTTGTGTTCCCTTGTCTTTCAAAAGCATAAAATTAGATTCCCACCTGGCAAAAAGCAGGTTGTCCACAAATGCTCATGTGGTAGGTGGACATATTTCCAATAAAATGTTTTGTTTCTATATACAGTGATAATGGAAGTCTTTACTATAAGATACCGAAAAAGTGCTTTGGGGGATACAGCATTCCGCAGTTTTAATACATAACTAATCTGACTCCAAGTTAAATGCAAAGATTGCTTACAGAAGTTGAATTGGCCAACCTCAAAATAAAGAAAGCACAAAATGCAAAAGCGTTTTTATTTTCCACTCACCAAGCGTTTAATCAAGCTGCCCATGCTAGAGATACCCCAGTCATCCAAAATCGGGCAGAGGAGGCATGGTGAGGGAGACCTTCTCAGAGAGGAGAAAGTTTGATGCATGGATAGGCAAAGTGGAAGAAGGAGGATGGCAGTACCAGTGAGGAGAATGGTTTCATCAGGGCTCTAATATGACACTTTGTTTGCTTGGCATGTTTAGAGCTAGACAAGTTCTTAATTTCAACAGCTGAAATTCAACTTGAACAAGCTTTAAGCAATCAGCAAAACAAACAAACAAACAAAAAACAACAAAAACCCAAACCACAATAACTACAAACATTTCAACAATATTGTAATATGCCATGAGAACCCAATTATATCAGGGCTCTCTGTCTCCGTCTCTCATCTTTATTCCTTTTTGTATATATGTTCATTATTTTCTTTCTCCAAAGACTGTGTCCCTCCTCCTCTTCCCTGATACACAAAACAGGAAACATATCCAAGATAGATCTGGAACATTATTCTTAGACTTTAAATCCCAAATCCAAAAGTTCTGGGGAAGGGATTCATAGCCAGTTTGTGTCAGAGGCCCTTTCCCTGGACCAATTAACAGTGCCGAAGGGGCAAGGGAAAATTAAAACAGAGCAGCTTCCACTGCACTCATAGGTTTGTGTGGAGGAGCAATTCCTAGAAATGTGGTTAGATGAGAAAATCCCATGGATAGTAATTGCTTCATTTCTAACCGTTTGAAGGCCATAGAAACCCCATAAAAAGCCACTATTTCCTTCAGAAAGGACCTTCTGTCCTCTGTTCACTCTTACTAGGTCTCCATAGTCCCTGCAAAGCTTTGCTTCATGCCCTCATTCTCTCTGCCCATCCACTTTGGAGTGCTGACTCGTCGGTAAGGCCCCACCTTACACCTCATTTGCCGTCTCTTACGACACAGCCTCTCTGATGGCTCCAACTTGACACTCCACTCCAGCTTCCAGATTTGGCACCTTGGTTCCTTTATATCTTGAGAGATAATTCACTTATGCAGAATTCATCAAGTCCGAACAGAAATATGGTGTTTAATAAGAAGGACATCCAAGTTTGACAACCCAGAGAGATGGCAACATATTCAGAGATAAAGAATAAAGCTCTGAATGTTTTTCCCCCCTCATTAACAAAGCAGTCAACTTGCTTTATTTCTAAAAGGTTATGAAAAAAAAATAAAAAAAGAAGAAAAAAATAAAAAATAAAAAAAATAAAAGGTTATGTACACATACACATGATCTGTATAATGTGCATTCAAAATAGAAAGATCTATATATTTGATAATGTATATAACATTTCACAATTACACTAAACTCATACGACATTTTAACATCCGTTTTTTTTTAATTTTTACTTTTTTTTACACAAGCTCTATCTCATTCAATATGGTAAAGCCCGTTATAGGTATCTATGTGTACTGTGAGCTCTCAGGAGCTTGATGTTTGGGGACACCAGTGAATGGTGCAGAGATGAAACTTAATAGTGTCCGATGATGGGAGGATGATGGCCACATAGACTCGATGCAGGACAGGGAAATACCCTTTTCTGGGCACAGTGACTTAGAAACAGGCCAAAAGTCACACGTGGCAGAAATGGGAATTTACATGAGCTATGTCTTTACAAAGCTCTATGTTTTCAGCTATGTATATAATGCTGAAGGCTGATGAGATACTTATTATGTCTGAGTCGTAGTGTGGAATTTGAACCCTAATTATCCTGTAGTAATCCTGTGTGTGTGCACACGTGCACACATGTTTATCATGCACCTGTGTGTGGTGCGTGCTTGTCTGTCTCACCACGTAAGGAGAATCCTTGAAAGACTTTGGGTTTAAATAAGAAACACTTCTTTCCTACCTTTGCTATCTTTTCAAACAAGTAGTCCCAGGGGGAGAAGCTGCCAAAACAGCTTCAACTTGGCTAGTCATGAAGCCAGAGGAAGAATAAACAAGTCCTTTATTCCAGACCAGTTCCTTTCTCCCACCTCTCAGGTCCCCAGGCTGTAGATTCAGGCAATAGGTTTGAGGTTGTTTATGATTTCTTTCTCGGTTCCTGAAAAGGTACAAATAGTGGGTGCAAAGTAACTCTCATCCACCTCACCATCCTAGGCTATGCACGCCTGCCCCCTACCTCAGAACCCGACTGACTGGGATGATGGCATACTTCAACCCTGAGCTCACCACAGCACCACAGGTGCCTGCTCCCTCCAGGCAGCAGGCATTCTCACATGCCGTCTCCATGTGAGCAGGTGAAAAAAAAAATCACACTCCTCAGACGGAGACACGAAGCCTCTCTGCAACCCCACTGCACATCCTCCACTAGGGGAGCACTCTATTTTCAATAAGCTATACAGATCCTGAAGCTAGGAGAGGCTTGGCTGGGCTCCCATCTAAAGCTTCCTTACTCTGCAGCAAGGAGCAGGGAAGGCACCCTGGTGAGGGACTTCTCATACATTTTATCATTTAAACCTCAGAGCAAAATAGGGAGGAGCAATTATGATCTCCCTCTAATGACAAGGAATTTAAAGCTCAGCAAGGTGAAGTAATTTACAGAAGGTCACAGAGGCAGTATTGGGATTCTAAACATCCAGGTGCCAGTTACTAGCTGTCTGACCTTGGGCAAGTAATGTAATCTTTCTAAGCTTCAGTCTACTCATCTTTAAAATGGAAATAACAATAAAGGTAACAACAACAACAACAACAGCAACCCGTATCATTTCCAAAAATGAAATAAAACTTTTTTTCCCTCTCCCTCTCTGTATATATACACATACATATATATAATTAGCACCTTATTAAGAGTTCATAAATGTTAGATATTACTTTCAGGCAGAGCAAAGAGTTGTATCCAAAGCAATGCTTTATTCACTCTACTCTAGGCTCCGCTCTAACAGCTCAACATTTCCAGGACGATTTTAAAGCAATGAAATAATCCTGCAAAGAGAGTCAGTGAGTACTTTGTCCTCACAGGCCTGTAACAGGTTTGTCCCCTCCAGTGCCTCCTCAGGGGCCACTGTCTATCTTGTCTTGCAAGATATCCTGTACTCCCAGCATTCCCCATC
>PVKH010000434.1:0-38460 GCA_004027955.1 Chaetophractus vellerosus
TCTCCTAGCGGGCAGACCGCCTTGAGAATGGCAAGCCGCCATGGGCGGGCCAGAGCCGCCGTGGGCAGGGCAAAAAGCTGCCACGGACAGGGCAAAAGCCGCCACGGGCAGGGCAGGTCGCCCGCGAATGGAACGCAGCCAGCCACCCGCGAACTGAAGCAAGAGCCGGCCATGAATAGAAGCAGAAGCCGCCCACAAGCGGGGAAAGCCGCGCCTGCGCAGTAACCAAGTCTCGGCGCGTCGCCGCAACGGGTGGGGAAGGGGAGATATGTAATAAAATAAATAAATCTTTAAAAAAATAAAAATAAAAAAAAGATATATTTAATATATTTTTTATTTTTTCTAAAAGATACTTAGATTACATAAAATGTTCAAAGGAAACCTTACCATCATTCATTCTTTAAAAATACAAATAAGATTAGAATGCCCCAATTGAAAGGACATTAAAGCTGTCATGGCCCTTAAAAGAGCATTGCAGAATTCCCAAGACCATAGGAGGCTGAAATAATGTGATTTTTCCTGACAAACATTTCATAGCACCAAAATAAATACTTTCAAAACTAAGCTTTTGCTAAATTATTTGATTATGCCAACTTTTACATGGTTAGGAAACAACTTACATTGTAATTTTCATTTCTTAGTAAATGAAATTATATAAGATAATTCCACATAGAAAATGCAGAATATATAGGTTTTAAAAAATAAGCTATTGAGGTGAAATTTACATGACTTAGAATTAACCATTTTAAAGTGAGCAATTTTTTATATTTAGTACATTCACAATGTTGTGTAATCACCACTTCTATATAGTTCCAAACTATTTCTATCACTCCAAAGTAAAGCTTCTTACACATTAAGTAGTTTCCTAATTTCCCCTGTCCCAGGACCCTGACAACCACCAATCTGTATTCTGTCTCCACGGATTTGTCTGTTCTGGATATTTCATATAAATGGAATCGTATGACATGTGACCTTTTCTGTCTAGCTTATTTCATGTTGCATAATGTTTTGAAAGTTCATACACATTGTAGTATGCATCTGTAGTTTATTCCTTTTTATGTCCATTGCATGTATATATAACAATTTGTTCATCCATTCATCTGTTGGGGGACATTGGGCTGTTTCTACCTTTTGGCTATTGTGAGTACTTCTACTATGAATTTGATGTACTTGTTTGAGTACCTGTTTTATAGAATTATTTGGGATATTATACTTGGAAGGGGAATTGTGGGGTCATATGTAAATTCAATGTTTTCCTTTTTGAGATCTTAGCAAATTTTTCCACAGCAAGTGAATTATTTTTAATTCTCACCAGCAAAGTATTATTTTTCATTATGTTTTCTTCCTAGAGTTTTATGGTTTTAGTTATTATTTTTGTGTTGTTCACTCATTTTATGTTAAGTTTTACATATAGTATGAGGTAGAGTTCTATATTAGTCAGCCAAAGAGGTGCTGATGCAAAATACCAGAAATCTGTTGGCTTTTATAAAGGATATTTATTTGGGATAAGAGCTTACAGTTACCAGGCCATAAAGTATATGTTACTTCTCTCACCCACGTCTCTTGCCATGTGTTGGAGCAAGATGGCTGCCAACATCTGCAAGGGTTCACTCTTCCTTTTCTTCTTAAGGCTCTGTGGTCCCAGCTTCTCCTCTCTCTCCCAGGGCTCATTTCTGTCTGGGATCAGCTGCTCTGCTTTCTCCACAAGGCCAGTTGTAAATGATCAGGGGAACAGCTTTCTTCCCGGGGCCTCTGCTATGTCTAATGGAGCCATCTCTCTTTCCTCATTGTATCTGCTTCTCTGTGTATGTACTTCCTGGGCCTCCAGCATTTAATCTCCAGTAACAAAACTCCAACTAACTCCTCTGCCATTTAGTTTTCTCTGTGATTCCCCACCCAGCAAGGGAGCGAGGGCTCAAAGTCCTATACTGATGTGGCCCAATCAAAGCCTTAATTATAATTTAATCAAGTGTGAGTGAAACCTCTGAGTCCAATACAATCTAATGTATCCAGAGGAACAGACCAATTTACAAACATAATCCAATATCTATTCTTGGAATTAATAAATAATACCAAACTGCGACAAGGTTAAATTCATTCTTTTGCATGTGGATTGAAGAGACTCTTCTTTATCCTTTGAATGGTCTTGATACCCTTGTTGAAAATCAATGGACATAGATGTTTGGGTTTATTTCTGGGCTCTCAATTCTAGTCTATTGGTCTATATGTCTATCCTTAGACCCGGTACAATCTTTTGATTACTGTAACTTTGTAATAAGTTTTGTAATTGAGACATGTGGTTACTCCAATTTTGTTTTCATTTTCAAGTTTTTTTTGACAAGTTGGGACTCATTACAATTCCATTTGAATGTGAAGATCAGCTTTTCCATTTTTGCAAAAAATGACTTTGGAATTTTTGTAAGGACAGCATTGACTCTGTTGAGTGCTTTGAGTAGTATTGTGTAGTTTTTAAAATTTAGAAGTTACATGAATACATGATACTTAAAAATCATGATCCCTTTAAGTTTCCATATGTCAAATAATTGAGTATTAGCTATTATAGAGAGAACCCCCCTTTTTGGAGGACAAGGGTAAATTAGTAGACACCAGATAAATGAATCTCCATTCCTACACTCCATAATTGTTCAAAGGTAGAAGTCATTCCTTATGGGGACCTGGGAAGTCTTTGTGTCTATAGGATTTAAATTGGCCACTGGACAGAGGTAACACATAGGAATGGCACTCCAGGCACAAGGAAGAGTCAGTATGAATACAGGGTCATAGAGAGTAAAAGAAAGGTTTGAGGACAAGTAAGTGGATTGATGTAGTTGGGTTTTTACGTCTGTGTGATATAGTAGAGTCAAGTGGATACAAATTTTGGAAAGGTACAAGTCAGACGGTGGAATAATTAAATACCAGGCTGATTTTGAATTTTTGGATTAAATAAAGGAGTAAAACAATTAGTTCAAGAGCAGGAAATGATCAAGGCTGAATTTTATTTATATTGTTCTGACAGCATCATATATAAGTGAATAGGAACGAGAAGTATCAAAGCATGAAAGAAAAGTTAAAATTATGACTGAAAGCAAACACTATGTGCTTGAAATACATCTCCAGTGAATGAAGCATCTCCTCTCTGACACTCAGCATGTCACCATCAGTTCTCTTTGGGAACATATAGCAATATAGCCAGACATTGCTATAGCAAAGTAGGAAGAGTTTAAACTCTGTAATAAAAGAGAACTGGTTTCAAAGTCTTGGTTTACCTGATTTAATTGCTGTGCATAATTCAACCATACATACTTCCCTTACGGTAAAATAGAGGCACTTTTAACTTTTCTAAATTGCTGTAAAGATTGAATTTTATAACAGTTGCATTGTACATAAGATGTAAACTTAGCACTTAATTCATGTTATTTTACCACCTTGCTTTCTTTTAAAACTCATATATTGAAATACTATTCATATTATGAATGGCACGTTTATCACATAGGCATTCCCTGGAAATAGTAATACCCAGAAGGAAAAATAAAGTATAAATTGGTATTTTTGTTTAGTATTATTTTTCATGTTTATTACCTCTTATTATCTTATAACAGTTATATCAAGGGAAAGCACATTTAATTTGCTCTAGTTCTACTTTTAGTATATAACCTTATAATAATACAAATGGAAAATTAGTAACTCAAAGGTAGAAGGATAATTGAATTTCCCCCTTTACTCACATATTGTCCTTCCTGTGGGCATTATGTTCATCATTATTGCTCACTTACCCTTTCATTCAATAAATAATTATTTTGTCAGTAGAATCTGCCCAGCACCACACTAAGCACGATTAATACCAAAGAATAATGAAATTGCACATCTATTTAGTGATGAAAATGTTGCTCAAAGCAAATAAAATATGTAATTGAACAGTCAGTTACCATTTTTTTATGAATTATCATGGAAATGTAACTTTCAATAACATCATTTTTAGCTTTCTTTGAAAAATAAAAAAAATAAGGAAGGGCTTCATTTTATCTTTGACAGATCTTTGTAGATTTTGATGTATCTGGACAAGTACTCTCTATCAGTTCTCCTTCTCCCAAATATTTCATTCTTTGCCATCACTAAATTTAAGAATTTGTTACTCTTTCTCTATTGGTCATTATTGCTTCTATTTTTTTAAAATATATATTTAAAAACAGAAAAAGAAAACTTGCTATACTTGATCTTATGTGTGAGAGCATCTAACACTTTGACTTCATGACTGGTATTTGGTAAGAATTAAAAGGAAAATCCCTTATCCTTTTCTTTGACCCTTTGCAAGCCACAATTCCCATTCATGTAATTATGATTGCTTGTCATGATCTGAGAGTAGCTCCTCTTTTAAACAGATAAAAAAGAATCTACACATGGATGATACTTATATATATACAAGAAAACCTCTCTAACAAAACAAAATAATGTAAATATCAAAAGTAAAAAACTTATTTCCTTTTGTTTGCCAATTAAAATAAAGTATATAAATGTATACCCTGTGGTATAAATTATGCTGTAAATCATTCTTCATATTGTTCTAAGAATCCCCAATTCCCAAATCACTTGCTGAGTTTTAGAAAATGTTGGTGTGATCATTCTTTGATGCTGCTATCATTAGATGAATTATAACCTATCTTAGCTATGATTTCACCCAGAGAAACAAATTCACTTGTGACAACTATATAATATCTGTAGCTTTACTACTATAGGGAGGTAACTGGACATGATTTTTAAAACATATAGGCAATGCATATACTAAGCAAAGCATATGCAACAAAAATGATGTCAGTATCTGTACTTCCTACATGACCTAGACCATGACATTTCCACCAACAATGTCACCAAAGAGCCTGCCCAATCACCTGTTCCCCCCTCTTGGCCAACACAGCCACTCTAGAGCAGAGGGCAGACATTGCATACAGCCCACCACTGTCTTGTCACTGCTTTGATCTACTCAATGACCTAGAGGTCTCCTTGCAACTGAGCCTGTGCCAGCACTGTTCTCATCCCCATTACTCACCGCTGAGGCTACAAACAAAGAAAGCAATTATTAGATAACTTGGAGCCTCATTAATTTGATACTTTTGCATAACATAAATGAGTATTTTTTATGGTGTTGATTTTTTCCTCTCAATTTGATAAATTGAAAACTATTATCCTAAAATATTTTTGGAGTGTTATACATTCATTTTCTCTTATCAATTAAATCTAATTCATGTTATATTAGGAAGTCATTTATCAGCACTTACCCTAACAATTCTATGAACTGAGCTAAGGTCTTTGTACTAGAATATATACTATTAATTAATTTTACATTTTATTGCATTTGTTAGTAAACACTTGCCAACTCAAATAAAATTGCTTTAATGTTTAAATATTAAATCAACTTGCTTTGTAGATATTTTCAGTTTTCTTGCTGAATGTAGCTTTGTGTATATGTAAGAAAAATGAGAAGGGAAAGAAGCATCCAAGATAAGTTAAGTAGAGAAGTGAAATGGTGGGCAACTATTTATGAGCAAACCATTTTTTAAACAGTTTCCTTCAAATTTATGCCCAAGATGAACTAAATTGAAATCTTCATATGTTTACCAGATTTGTTTATCCTTTTTACAGATGGCATTCTGGAAAAATGCATCATTTTAAAGTACTAAAACAATTTGATGTAGCTCACTACTAAATTTAATATAAAATACACTGTCATTTTTGGAGTGGATTCAGATTTTATTATTTTCTTTGAGTTATTTTTCATTTGGAGCATTTGTTTTCAGAACCTGAAAATTATATTCCTGTATCTCTGACTAAATGCATCCCATATCCTTGGCTTGTTTTCCTCATTGGAATTCTTAATGCTAAATGTCCAGTTATGAAGTGAAATTCTTGCTAAATGAACTAAATACTTAGAACTAATTTAGCTACATTTATTTTTCTATTCTATGTAATTTTTCCCTGAACAGATGAAAGGAGCTTTTAATTTGAATTAGAAGCTATAATTGAAGACATGCTTATTAATATTAAGCTTAAAAATGTCTGAGAAATTAATAATTGTTTTGATTAACCTATATCCATGTAGATGAATAAGTGAACAATTTTAGAGCTAATCAACCCACACAAAATACTATTATAATAATACTTAAAAGTCACACATGTCATAGATGAATTCTAGAAAAAAAAAGTTGCATTTCCAAAAAGAAAATTTAATATCTTTCCTTTTTCACTTAAAATATCAATGAAATAAAAGTTGAAATACTTTGTCATGTTATATAATACTATGCTGAGATTTCCTGGTTAAATAAAATGATCAAATAAAATGAACTCCGTATGTTATTTTCCTTCAAAGACATGGCAAAGGACTTCTTAGGGAAATTTTTTAACAATGCATATACTAAGCAAAGCATATGCAACAAAAATGATATCAATAACTTCTGAAATACCTGATAGAAACTTGATATTTTTATAAGTAATTTTATTTATTTGTTAAGTAACCTAAACCACTAAAGGTATAAAAACCAACTCAAAATGGAAGTGAGATAGTTTTTTACTGATCCATTCATATGAATCAAATTTTTAAAGAAAAGCAGAAAATTTAACTTCTGGAGGATAAACTTGTGATTTAATTTTTATCTTGACTTTTCCCAAAAATTAGCTCACACACAGAGAAAAATCTAACTGCATGGCTTACTTTGCCCTTAATTTTTTCATAAAGAGGCTTACTCTAAATAAAATTGATTAGTCAGACAGTGTGCCAGTGATTTTATTCATAAATAAATACACATACATATATGTGTGTGTATATGTGCTCATTTATTCCACATGATACCTCCCTGATATAGCTATTAATATTGCTATTTTGGGGTTAAGAAAACTGAGGGCTTAGATAGGAAAACATTTCCCCAATGGAAGCAAAGTTAGTAAATAGAGAAAACAGAATTCAAATTCTATCTCTCGGACTCCTAGGACCATATTCTATACCAATAAAACAATAAAAGGGAGGTATTATAAAGTTTATGATAATATAATTTTAAATAAAATTTAAAAATCAAAATAGGAAACTTGATTTTTTATATTATGATTCTTGGCAATAATATTACAAAAGGTAATTCAATTCAATTAATTAATTAATTAATTAATATATACAAGTTGAGCTTGTAATTTTGCTAAAATGTTAATAAATGAAGTAGTGAAAAACAAATATGTAAACTGAATAAACTGTTTTTCTTGTGAGCAGTAAGAGTTTGTTA
Organism: Chaetophractus vellerosus; assembly: GCA_004027955.1. Lineage (NCBI taxonomy): Eukaryota > Metazoa > Chordata > Mammalia > Cingulata > Chlamyphoridae > Chaetophractus > Chaetophractus vellerosus. The sequence goes on from PVKH010000434.1 coordinate 7,263, forward strand.
GCAGTGGAGATCACTATAGTTTTTTTCGAATAAAGTAAAGTATTAGTTGTGAGTAAGTCCACAGACTCCTATATTTATGGAATCTGCAAAGATTTGTAAAAATATAAATTTCTGTTTTTTACTGCAATGTCTTTTCTGTCTGTGGGTTGTCATGTGGCAACATTTGAATGGATAATGTCTGAGAATTTTCTAGAACTGATGAAAAATATTGATCCACTGATTTAAGAAGTTCAATAAATCCCAGACATCAAACAAATATACATCTAATTTTATCAAAACAAAAATGTAGAAATCTAAAGACAAGAAACTATCTTTAATGTCACAAGACAAAAAAGAGTACCTTCAAAGGTAACAGATCATTTACCTGACTTATCAATAGCAATCATGTGCTTAAAAAAAAGTGCCAGACTGTAATTCTATACCTAGCAAAATTATCCTTCAAACATAAAAAGAATATTTATAGATAAACAAAACCTGAAAGTATATGCCTATAACAGTTCAGCATTGATGAATATTGAAAATTGAAAAGGATCTGCTTCAGGTAGAAATAAAATTATGCCAGAAAAGGATTTATCAATCCTTGGCCTCATTGACAATTTGGACCAGATAATATTTTGTTCAGAGGTGAGGGGTGGGGGTAGTAGAGAATGCCCCATGCATTGTTGGATGTTTAGCAGCATCACTGGCCTCTACTACAGGTCCAATAGCATCAAGTCATAAGAAGAAAAAATGTCTCCAGACATTGCCAAATATCTTATGGGGGGAGGTGTAGGCAAATCACCCATTACTGAGCACCATTGGATAGGCCAACATACAGAGAGAAATGAAGATCAAGGAATAAATAGGTGTCTAAGCTTGATTTTTAGGTTTAAGAGATACTGGATATTTTTCTAAAGTGATGCCTATATACTTCATGTCAAGGTTTTTGAGTTACAATAATCAATTATATTTTTATACCACTTGAAAATATATGAAATATAATCACTGACGTTTTCAAATTTGATCCACTAATTATTGAGGACTTCTTATATGCCAAGCATTTTGTTAATTACTTTCTATGTATATACATGGGAAATTGAAAATCATTAGATATCATATTTTCTTGCTGTGGGGACCTTAATCCATGATGTTCTGACTCCAGATATAGGCGATTTCATTATCTCATACCATCATGTGTGAGTAACTATCTTTTGTCATCTACCAGATTATTATGTGACCACATATCAGATAACAACATTTATAGCAAGATGTTTGTAGCTTTTAGCCATTATATAAGATATATTTCACTTGAAAATATATTTACTTCAGAAAAATAAGTTTGGCCTAAGGTACAAAGAATCATCTAAGCAAAAGGAATTATATACTTTAGTATCTATGAAAGATTGACTCAAAGAGACTGATGAATCTACCAGTAAGTATTATCCTTCCAGAGTGCATTCTTTTACTTTAATAAGAGTTAAAACCCTTAAATATCAAATTATTCACAGTTATTGCTTTACCTGATCTTTTAAAGTGCCCCCTTCTCTATAAAAAACTTTGTTATTACTTTGAAAAGCAAACAAAAAGGATCCAGAATTTGAAATTTAGGATATTATTACAATGTATATATTTAAATATTTTTATATTTAATTTATAATATTTAATAAAGTCCTTTGCCACAAAATTTATCTATCTAGTTATTTTGCACGCTGCTGAAATAATTCCTATTTTAAGGTCATATTATTTGTTCTTAATACTGGCCTCTATCACTTTCACTGATTAACAAGAAGCTAGGAAGTAACGAGATCCTTACTCTAGGGGAGCTTTTAAAATTCAGCAGCAATTTTAGTGAACACAAATATTTTGTCTTATCAAATCAAATCTCTTAAGTAAATCAGTTTGCCTACAATTTTCCTCCAGCGTTTAGTGAAAATGATTTTTTTTTAACAATCGTTAAAGCTGTTACTGTAGTATGCTATATGAACAGCTACTAGGCAGTAGCAGTGCGAGGCTCAATTTAAATATGCTCACATTTGGCCACATGGTGACAAAGCTTCTTTTATTTTCTACAAAATAAAGTATTCTTTATCGAAACAAGCATTTTGCTATAAGATTAGGGGCAACATAACCAGGCATAAGCTCTTTTCTAAATTCTTAAAAGTTTATTTTCCTAAGCAGTTTATATTGGTTTATGAGGAGAAAAATGATTGTGTCGAAGATATTTGAGTGAGAAGATACACATTGTCTTGGAGACTCACAGTGTATACAAATATGTAAAGTTACATAGAAGTCATGTTCTAAAGAAACATTTTAAACTTTAATCTATTGACCCAACTAAATTTAATCAAAAATTAAAAAAAAATAAAAGACAAACTCATGGTACGCTATCAGCATCCAGAGAAATGATTTTCTACATTCTATCAGTTAGAAAATGCTGACATAGTAAATAAAAAGTTAGATTATATTTTGAAATTATAATGGAGATTAAGTTGCTTTTCTCTATTTTTTTTGTAAATTATTTTTAAAAAGTGATAGACTGTTACTGGGAATTAGGAGTTTATGCTTTATGCTTAAACTGTACAGAGTGTACAGAATGGTCTTGGTAAAGGCAGCAAAACATTGTGAACATAATTAAGAACACTAAATTTTGTATGTTGAATGCAGTTAAAAGGGAAATTTTAGGTTGAATATGTTACTAGAATAAAAATTAACACACAAAAACACATAGGACTGCACAATACTGTGAGCCCTATTGTAAACAATGGAATATAGATAATAGTACAATTATAATAATGTTCATTCATGAAGTGTAACAAATGTACCATGTTAATGCTAGGTCTTAATAATAGGGTGGCATATGGGAACTCTGTATTTTTTGCATGATTTTACTGTAAACCTACAATATCTCTAATCATTTTTTAAAAGAGCAAACCCATTTGAGTCCCTACTCTCTTGGATGTCACTCAAGCTGGAGGGACAAAGGGCTGTAGGACGGCAGACCAGGGACACTGAGCAACTTGGAGATGTTGGGTAACAGCTTTTTAAGTCTGTCATGAGAAATGGCCTCCAGTAAAACTCTATTGCAAAAAAAAATGGGTGAAAAATAGAATGTGAAGTATGCAATGGTCAAGGAGGCAGAGCCAAAATAATTTGTGGTGGAAAAACTCCTAGACAGATATGGAGTGAAGAACGGGAAGGAGGATTACAACGGAAGGGATTTAGAGTTACTGATGTCCAATTCTTAATTTTCAAAAAGTTGGTAATCACAAAGCTTGCACCAAAAGAAAATATTTACCTGACAGTGAACTTGATGACAACAAATCAGAGTCTGCTAACATACCAAGAGGCTTTGTTACAGATAGCAGTGAGAATATTTGCCATTATGGAAAGATTTAAATGAGGGGTTGTGCTGGTGCTGGCAAAGAGCAGCCACGAATGTCCTCAAATTGTAACCGCTTTTTATAAAGAGAGAATATATTGGCATGGCATTTTGTCCAGAAAGTAAAGCTCAGGAATTGCTTGCATTGATAAACATACCCAAACATATATAATATCAACCTAGGTGTGGATTTTTTTCAGGGTGATATTTCAATTTTCTTGTAAAAAATTGAATTGGATGTATATTTTTGGAAGTAGTATTTAAGGAAGTTGTTGAAGTTTTTATATATCCATAATAGTGGTTACTTTAAACAAATGAAAGTGTTGCTTCATTTTTCACAGAAAAAGAAAATAAATCCATCAGCCAACCTTGTTAGTAAACAAAAGGCAAATTAAAATCAGATGTTTCATATCTAATAGAAAAAAATTAATGTTGGAAAGATTTCAGTGAAATGGATACATTTTAATTACTAAAGGCAGAATAAATTTATATAACTATTACGACCAGGAAAAAAAAAAAACCTCAAAGTGGCAGATTGTTACTGAAATTTTAAAGCATAAGAAACATAAAATCTTCATAAATTCCAATTCCTAATATTCATCATTTGGTAATTTATATTTAAATTTGAAAATTTTCATTTGGGTTGTTCTTTCAATGTTATACATTCATTTTTATGCACAAACAATCTTTGCAATTATTTTCTATTCAAGGTGAAACTTTCAAATTATAATAGCATTATAAAATATGAAAGTCAAAGTAAGATATAGCTAAAATTTACCATTTTAAAGAAAACTCAAGGATTTCCCTATATTTGAACAATTTTTAATTACTATATGTGGGGAGAACAGGGGCAGTCTAAAAGCCCCCAGCGCTTGATGGTGTAGAACAGCAGCCCGGACAGCAGCCGGAAACCTTTCAAGCTACGCTGACACCTGACAGCCACCGTGGCATGGCTCCACCTCTCCCCTACCCCTCCCCTCCCTGCTGCAGTGCAGCTCCACCTCTCACCACCCCTCCCCTTTCTGCAGAGGCACGACTCTGCCTCTCCCTCCCCCTGCCTTACCTTATATGGGCATAAAGCCTGTCCCTACCAATCAGAAGCTGCTTAAACCTGCCTAGCCTTATTTGGGCATGATGCTAGCCTCCAACAATCAGAGGCTGCCTAGTCACATGCCAGCCTCCACCAATCGGAGGCCACCCAGTTGTGCTTCTCCATTCGTTGCCTGCCTCCACCAATTGGGAGCTGCTCAGTTGCACTTCCTCCTCCCCTTACCCCCAAATAGTATAAGTAACAGTGTTTGCCGGATAAACTTAGACTTGGTAGCCCAGCCTTGTCTCCGGAGTGGGTGTGTGAGCTCCGTATCATTACTCATCTTCTGCCAGCCGACTGGCCGCTACCCAAATCCCCGCTTTCGTCTGTGCCTAGCTAATGCAGGTTCTATATTCCTGGCCTGCCGCACCTGGGGCTTGAGCCTGGCAGGCCCCAGGATTCCTGGCCTGCTGTGCTCGGGGACACCTGAGCCCGGCAAGCCGAAAACCCTCTGCTCACCTTTCTTCCCTTCTTATCTTCCCCAGTCTCCTGACTGGCTGGGGAGAGCCACCAGGAGACCACCGGAAGTGGTGAGCTGAAACCCCATGGCAAGCAGGGTTGTCCCAAACGCTGACAACAGCTATAAATAACTCTTTAGTCTGAGCTCATAAAATGGATGTTCATACAGGAAAAAATTGTTAAGTTTGTTAATTTTGGATGGGTTGCAAAATAATTCCACAGTCTAATTTCTTTTTTCTTCCTTACTTCTTTTCCCTCTTTCTTTTTTCCTCTTGCTTTTCATATAATTTTTGGCCAATAATATGAAAACAATTCTGAAGCCTAGTTAATACCAAAATATTATGACACTGCTAAATTATGAATAAGATGGAATTACCCAATTGTCAGAAATTGTAAAGGTAATTAACAGAAGCAGAAGAAGCTTAAATGATATTTGTACTTAGTGATTTAAAAGAGAAACATATCTAATAGTAATACCATATTGCTTGATACTCCTCAGAATGTTTTAAAGTTTTCTTATTTAAAAGCAATGTCCATTTTCAAAATAGTTTTTAATTGGTTATTATTAAGCTATACATATTAACAGCATAAATAAAGTCACTAATGTTGAGAATCCTAACTATAATCTTAGTTATAGCAAGAATATGTGTGCAACCTGGATCTGAATTTCCTCACTTCTCTTCCTAAAATTCCTACTAAAAAAGAAGAATAACTTCACACACCAACTGTGAAAGTTCGAGATTATTTTTGTGAATCCTGAAAAAAGAAAATTTATGATTGTAAACTATGTATTCTTCTATGTGATACCCTTTGATTGCATTAGATTCAGCTGATATGGCTTCGATTAAATTACCTGCTAAGATTAGGTCTATGATTCCACCATATCAGTAAGGCATGACTTAGGTTGAGTCCCCAACCCCTTGGTGGGCAGGTATGAAAAGACACTTATTCAAGAAGACACATGGGAAGAGAGAGAGCTCTGTCATTTTTGATCCTGGGGCCCTGGGGAGAGATGAGCCCTTAGCCTGATAGCTTCCACTGACCTTGGGAAGACAGCCAAGAATGATATAGAAGGCTAGGAAAGAAATGAGCCCTATGCCAGGAGAGAGAAGAATCCCTGAGAGATGAACCCTATGCCAGCTACAGCTGAGAGAAAGGAAGCCTAGAGGGGAAGGCAGAACCCTCGCAGAGATCAGCGACCATCTTGCTTCAACACATGGCAACTGACTTTGTTAAGAAAGCAACCTTGAGTTGGACTTTTTATGGTCCTGTAACTGTAAACTTTTACCCCAAACAAATACCCTTTATAAAAGCCAGCAGATTTCTGGTACTTGGCATCAGTACCCCTTTGGCAGACTAAGACACCAACAATCTTCAAAGATACTATTAAATAGTAGAAATTCTCAAATTTAAAAATTATTTATAAGGCTAGAAATAAAAGGGAACATCCTCAATCTGATAATGGACTTCTATGACCAACCCATAGCAAAATCACTCTCAATGTTGAAAGACTGAAATCTTTCCAAGTGAGAACAGGAATAAGACAAGAATGTTCATTCTTGTCATGTCTATTTAACATTGTACTGGAGAGTCTAGATAGGGCAATTAAGCAGCAAAATAAAGAAAAAAGAAGTAAAACTATCTTTTCTGCAGATAGCATGATCATGTATCTAGGAAATTCTAAAATCTTTCCACCCTACCCCCACACAAACCATAAGAATGATTAAATGAGTTCAGCAAGGTTACAAAATTCAAGGTTATTAAACAAAAATCAACTTATAATTCTATACACTAAAAATGAAACTAAGAAAGCAATTTCATTTACAATAGCATTGACAATAATAAAATACTTGGAAATAAAATTAAAACAAGTGTGAAAATTGTACACTGAAAAACTACAAAATATTGTAGATAGTAATTAAAGAAGAGCTAAATAGAAAGACATACATATTCATGGATTGCAAGACTTAATACTGTTAGTATGGCAATACTCACCAAATTTACCAACAGATTCAGCACAATCCCTATCAAAATCCCAGTTGGCTTCTCTGCAGATATTGACAAACTGATACTAAAACTCATATGAAAATTCAAGGGAACAAGAAAAGCCATAAAACCGTGAGCAAGAACAAATTCAAAAGACATAAATCCTGAGTTTCCAGAATTAACCCTTTACATTCATGGTCTTTTGATTTTTGGCAAGAATGGCAAGACAATTCCATGGGGACAGAATAGTCTTCAACAAATAGTTCTCAAAAACTAGATATCCACATACAAAAGAATGAATTTGAACCTATATATTTTATCACATACAAAAAATTAACTATAAAGACCTAAATTTAAGATAAAACTCTTAAAAAACAGGCATAATTTTTTAGACCTTTGATCAGAGAATGGTTTCTTAGATGCGACACTTAAAAGCAAACAAAGAAAAAAAATATAGATAAATTGAACCTCACTAAAATAAAAAATATTAGTACTTCAAAAGATAGTTTGAAGAAAGTGAACAGATAACCCATATGGAATGAAAGAAAATATTTTAAAATCATAAATCTGATTAGAGTCATGATGTATAGAATATGTGTAGAATTCTAACAACTGAACAATAAAAAGACAAATAACCCAATCAAATTGTGGGCAAAATATTTGAAAAGACATTTCTCCACTGAAAATATACTAGGGTCATAAAGAACATAAAAAGAAGTCTATATCATTATTAATTAAAGAAATGAAAATAAAAAAACTTAATTAAATTCCATTTCACACAGTTATAGAGGCTATAATCACAAATATAGGGCAGCGGATGTAGCTCAGTGGGTGCATGCCTGCTTTCCATGCATGAGGTCGTGGGTTCACACACTGGTACCTCAAAAAAAATCACAAGTATACACAATAACAAGTATTGGAGAGGATAAGGAGAAGTTGGAACCCTCATATATTGCTGATGGCAATGTAAAACGATTCAGTTAACCATACAACCCATCAATTTCACTCAAAGTATGTGTTCTAGAGAATTGATACCATATCTCATGAAAAAACTTGTACACAAATATTCAGAGTTGAAGAATTCATAATATTCAAAGAATGGAAAAAATGTCCATCACTCGATGAATGGAAAAACAAAATATGGAGTAGCCATAAAACAGAATAGGGTATTATACAGCCATAAAATGGAATGAATCACTGACATGCTATGACCTGGATGAACATTGAAAACATTATGCTAAGTGAAAGAGGCCAGACACAAATGATTTATCCATACTGGATGATTTCATTTAGATCAAATATCCAGATATATGGTAGTGATATCTCATAGCAGTTTCCAGTTTTTCATTTACTGATTTCTAAAATTGTTGACCATCTCTTCATATTTGTATTGGCCATATAGATATGTTCCTTTGTGAGATGCCTGTTTAATTAATTTGTCTATTAAACTTGTCTGTCTTTTAATAATTGATGCATAGGTATAGTTACCTATCTATCATCTAGCTAGCTAGCTAGAGATACTTTGCTGGTTATAGGTGCTGCAAACATATTTTCCCACTCTGTCACTTGCATTTTCATTCCCTAAATGCGATTTTATAATGAACATAGTGACTTAATTTTAATGAAGTCCAATTTATCATTTTTCCTTTTTTGTTTCCTTTTAGTTTGTGTCCTTACAACTCAAGGAGTAGAAGCTAGGCATTTTTAAGGGCCAGTGTACGTATTCTAAAATTGATACTATTCACTTAAATTGGAGGAAAGTGAAAGGAAGGAGGAGAAAAGAAGTTATAAGCTAATTTTATTACGCTTATACTAAAGAAACAATATGTGCCATTTAGAAAATGTAGATGGAAGGTTTTATATAAAGCTTTAGGTGTAAAGATAACCACTAGAATAAAAATACTTTCTAAATTTCAGAGGCTTTCCACAGAAAACAATATTTGCATGTATTTATATATTCTACATGTAAAGAATCCTACATATAAACAGTAAAGATAAATTAAAGTGACTTAAGGGAACAAACACGTTACATATCAATAATAATGATTGGGCTTAACTTCTCTTTAAAAGAAAATTATTTTCATTAGAGTTATATTTCAAAATCTCACTCTATGCTGTATTCAAGAGACATACCTAAAACTACATGACCAGAAAGTTTGAGAATAAAATAACCAAAGTTATACTGAAACAAGCAAACAAAAAAGTAAGAAGAATGATCTAACATCAGACGTGAAGAAAGGAGGACAAAAATCATTAAACAAAACAACAAATAAAACTTTTGAATCGCTGACTGTAGTTCACAATGAAGATATTACCATTATCAATATATTTGACATAATTACACAGTAGCAAATTTCATAAAGCAAAAGTGTGAAAAGATGCAATGATGATTAAGTAGACACACACTTAGTCCAATCAGATAACATGCCAAAAATAAATAGGCAGTGAAAGAACTAACAATCAGTAAGATAAAATTACTGGATTTATAACAAATTCTGTGTCACAGTAATAATGAATCCTTCTCTTTTAGTATCCATGGAAAGTTCACAAAAGTGACCCAATATTATTAGTTCACAAATAAAACATGACTTAATACTTGAATTTGAGACAGAATTTATTATGAAAAAATTTATGTAAATGTCCTCAAGTAAAAGTAATATTTCAGGTTAGAATATCTGATGTATGAAAAAATTAAGATGTTTCTCTACTTAATAACTTACCCTGGAGAGATGAAGGAATGTCTTAACTATATTGCATTATTGAAGTAAGAAATTCAATTGTATCTGTTAGCCCTCATCTGTTCAAGATGATTTTATATAGATACAACTGCCTTTTAAAATATGAAAGAAGTAGGACTTCATATTGAATGGTAAAATAATGGCATTTGTCTCTTTTATATAAGCTATATTTCTGTAATTGTAATGAATTTCAGTTTAATATTTTAGATTCATCTACTTCCTCATGACTAAATTATTTTAGAAGCACTTAACCCTCAGACAGATATATGGTCCAATAATGCCTTAAGGACAATGTGTTTTGCCACTGTTTCCAGTAAGTTCCTTGTTGCCCTCCAGATGTTCCTTTAACCAACTGTGCAAAACTGTGATGAGTCTGGGGTTCTCCTCTACGTATCTTCTTATACGACTGAAGAAGATGCTATTTCCATTTTCCAAGGTTGTTCACTCTACAAATTAGTGAGATTTATCTGAAACAAACACAGCTAGTGCCTCTGCTTGCATGACATGTAGAAATGTAATAGGCACATAGAGAGCTTTCTCCCAAACAATATTTTAATACTATAACTATAATGAAGCTTAGAGGTCATTATCCTATTGAATGAAATTTCCCAATAAATAGATATGAGTATGTGATTTCAACTATCTTGTACTTGGTATTTTTAAAAATCTAAAGATGGAATATTTTCACATGTAGCTTGCACTTAAAAACAGAGACTATAACAGATCATGAATAACAAAAAATTAATTTAAAGAAATAAAATAGGTTATGAAGTTGATGTAAATAGAAAAGGAGAGCTTGCTACTATCTGGAGTGATCAGGAATGTTTTACTCCCTCCTTTCTTTAGGTTTCTTTTAAATATCAACATATTAAAAAGGTCTTCTTTACCACTCAATCTGAAATTGTATATGTACATACAACACAACACACACACACACACACACACAGAGTTTTATCTCCTTAGAATTCATTCTTTTTCTTCATAGTACATATCTTCACATATGTTTATATATTTATTACTGGTTATTGCACCTCTCTCTTGAATAGAGTTTCAATGTATTCCCATTTTAATAGCCAAATAATCCTTATTCATAGAGCAATGCCTGGAAAAAAAGCTACCACAGTTAAAACCTGTTCATAAAATACAAATATTAAGAAAGAGAATTGGCAGGGTTCAATAATAGATGACGACTTATAGATTTTGTCTTTTGCAACTGAGAGGGAGGTATTATCTTCAAGGAAGCAGATAATGTAATAGAAATTACATATATAAGTAAATGAATTTGGTGAGTTTATTTAAATGGCATACCTCTTAAACTATATTTGTTTGTGAAATGATAGCAATAATGTTTACCTTTAGTGATATTATGAAGATTAAATGAGATCATGTTCTCTTCTGTATGGGATCAAAGCCCCCTCTCAATTGGAGGTAGAGTGGACATCACCATCCCAGAATCCTCAGGATTGGGGAATCAACTATGGACTAGAATGGACCTACTGGTATTCTACTATAGACTTATGATTCTAGCAATGGAAGAAATCACAACATTGATGTGGAGGCAGTGGCCACTGGAAACTCTGAGTGCAAGGAGAGAGAAAAACAGGTATAATATGGGGGCATTTTTGGGACTTGGGAATCATCCTGAATGACATTGCAAAGACAGATATAGGCCATTATGTATCTTCCCATAATCTACAAAATTGTGTGTGAGAGAGTGTAAACTATAACTCACGTTCAGTGGCAGTGCCCCAAAATGTATTTATCAATTGCAATGAATGTACCACACTAATGGAGGATGTTGTTTATGTGGGAAAATGTGGGAGGCATTGGAAGCGGGGCATATAAGAATCCCTATATTTTTATGCAACATTTATATAATCTACATATCTTTAAAAAATAAAATAAAATGTTTTAAAAAATATAAAGTGCACTGGGAGGAAAAAAATGAGATCATGTATATAGATCTGGATGATTTGGTTTTGAGGATATATTGTCTTTACTGAGATTACTTTGTAATAAATTCTGATCCCTTAGTTTACAAAAGTAAATAAATTAACCTTACATAATGTCCCTTAAACTATCTATGAAATGGTTCTCTCTCAGAGAAATGTTTCTTGAGTTAAATAAATTTAATCCATGACATGTGCTGGGCACAGCATTCAACATGTGTTGTTTATTCTATATATTTTCGATGTTGGGTTATTAAAGCACCCAATAATTCCCTGGAACAAAATGGGGTCACATAAATATGAAAAAAATTGTCTTTCTCTCTTTTTTGTAAAGTGCATCAAAGGAAGAACCAGGACTCATTGGTAACAGTCTTATATCTTCATATAAGCTTTATTAATCTACTAAATTTTATACATTTATTTGCATTATTAAAAAGCTAGAATATTTCCAACTTACAAAAACTGTTCTTGGAAGATTAAACACAATAGACAATGGATCACAACACTATTTTGAAGATACTGTTGATCAAGATGATCATCTTCAATCAAAAATTGCCAGACTGGCAAACAATATAATTCTACTACATAGTTGTGGACCACAGAGTGTTTGAATCAACATCTCTAGTTAAAGAATTTTATCCTAGAAGACATGTTATCTAAACATGCTAGGGGTCCAGCAGAAACTAAATTGCAGAAGTCTAAATAGAAAGACCTGAAAAACTTCATCATCAGCAAGATTGGATGAAAGGTCCTCAAAGGGGAACTGTCTCTACTATAACAGCTAGCAAACTGGATGTGAAAAGAGATACCACTTCAGTATTCATTCTTGAACTCCCTTGCATTTCTCCACAGTGAACCAAAAATAATAAACTGGTGAAAAGCAGAGTAAGGAGAATGATTGAAGTCATTATTTTAAACAGATCCAAAATAGATATCATTATTCTTCCATTAGGTTTTAAGAATGCTTAATGCAGAAAAAACCTTTGAAGGGAAAATAAAATTGGCAAAGCAAAGATAAAAAGACTCAGGTGAGGAGGAATGGTTTCACTAATGTGCCATCAATGCATTCTCTCAGCATATCTCAAATTTTGCAATGATTGCTTATGGCAATTAAAGTAATCCTACATATTTCCCATCTGAGATACACATCACTGATGAACACCTGGAATCTGGTAAGTTTTAGAGCAAATTTTACTCTACTCTACAAGAGCAAAATATATATATTTATATATATATATATATTTAAGAAAAACATGAGCAAAGTATTAAAAATGTCACCTAACCTTTTAAACAAATTTTTTCCTAATAAATTCCTGGCACTTGTATATTATAGCCACTAATTTAATAAATGCACTGGAATATTAGAAACCTGTTAAAATAGGTTTAAACTAAGTGATAAAAATTCCAACTAAGTTTATTTAAACAAACTGTGGCTTGACTAAGATATCAGTGACCATATTTTAGTGGGAGAAATATTAGTTGTATCAAGGTAATTTTAGTATTTAATAAAATTATATATGTTTTGGAAAAACTGAAAATATTTACATATGCTGCAAGTCTTATAAACTTGAATTTTAAGGAATATTAAAATAACAGAGGAAAAGAGCTCCATCATTACATATTATGACTCGAGCCGATTGATCAATTCATTTGTATGGTTATTGATGTACAAGTGTTTTCTGAAAAAAATGTTAATTTTCAGAAGAGATTAGTAAAATATAATTATAATTTAAAATTCTATCAACTGAAATGCAGTTTAACACATCTAAGACATTCAACACAAGATTTAACAATCAATAACCTTAGAGTGATAATGGAAGCTCTAAGTTTAACAAAGATTGTTTTATTATTAGCAAGAAGCCTGGAATCTGTGACATTTTTACAGTTATCTATTCAAGTTGTATAGAAAACAACAAAACAAAATCCTAACTCCTGAAGAATGACTGGACTTGGGGTTTGATAATTCTGGCCTTGTGTATATATACGTTTGAACACCTAATTTATACTATTTTACAACTGATTTTTCCTAACTTGGAAAATATTTTTCTGACCCTCTTCAAATTCAGTACTAATTTATATGGTTGATTTTTCATTATTTTCTTGTATTTTTAATTTATTTAAAATTTTCTACTGTTTTCTATATAACCTGGTTGATAACTAATTTTAATTTCCATTAATATTGTTAAAAATATTGAAAGCTCCTCATTATTGCTTTTTTAATATCTACCTAGTTAAGGATTCATATTTTTAGCAATGGTATTGAACATTTTGAACAGAATCTTTTTTTTTTTTAAAGATTTATTTATTTTATTACATATCTCCCCTTCCCCCCGCTGCGGCGACACGCCGAGAGTGGTCACTGCGCAGGCGCGGCTTTCCCCGCTTGTGGGCGCTCTCTGCGTCCGTTCACGGCCGGCTTTTTCAGTTCGCGGGTGGCTGGCTGCACTCCATCTGCAGGCGACCTGCCCTGCCCGTGGCAGCTCTTGCCCTGTCCGTGGCAGCTTTTTGCCCTGCCCACGGCGGCTCCGGCCCGCCCATGGCGGCTTGCCATTCTCAAGGCGGTCTGCCCGCTAGGAGAGGTCCCCAGGAATCGAACCCAGGGCCTCCCATGTGGTATGCCGGCGCCCTATCCACTGGGCTATCGAGCCGGCCCCTTGAACAGAATCTTATATGAGAATTAAAGCAATAACCTAACTGATTTAACCACTTTGCAAAACAAATCAATTTGGTTTTCACTATAATCATCAGATATTTACTGACAAGTCACTTTCTGTAATAAGCCATGGTTCCATGCATAATCTGAATTGAAAATTATTGAAAAGATTAAATCTGCATGGTATCATTTTATTAATGGGATGGCCTTATCATTATTACGTTTTTCTGGATTTCTGCTGTCTGATTATAGTTTTATAGTTTTCCATTGACCTTATTATGTATATTAGTAAAATATAAAGCATCAAACATGCTGTAGAGAAACAAATCTTTGCAAAAGGCTGATTTTCTAAATGATACCACATCATAAACAGCAGCTATCACATGAAAATTTTAAAGAAAAAGTCTATATGAACTTTTGCAAATCAAGCATTTCCCTTTGATATGCTTTTAGCTTTTTATATTTTGTGAATTAAATCGAAAATATTAAGAAAATTAAAGGAATATTATGAAAAAAGTGAAATATTTTTAAAACATTGAAAATCGAGTTAAATTTGTTTTTCTATTCAATTTTTAAAATAGTTCTAAAGAAATAAAAGGCATATCCTTCTTGGTACAACAAATATGTGAAAAATGTGAAAGATGCACCTGAGTAAACTATTCTAAGTTAGTCATTATTCTATATAATTGTAGTAGCAATTTGGTTGATGCCTTTTTTAAATGTCTTTTTATAGATATTATACAAACTTCCCAAATTATTCAAAGCATGAATAATTTGTGGAACCAAGAATTTAAAAAATTATTTTGCCTTCTGTTTGTGAATGTAATAATAATTTTAATTTCAATCATGTAAATAATATTTTTAAAATACAATTGCAAAAATATTCTTTCCATTAGTTATATTTCTAATATGGGTCATGTTTCTAATAATCATACTTCTTCAATATACATGATGTCTTTTATATGGGCTTTAGGAGATTGTTCAGACCATTTCTTTAAATTTTAGAATAATTTATCATATAAGGATTGAGAATGAGAAAGAGAAATTCTCACTACTGATATGATTATCTACATTAAAACCTGCATAAGCCTATTAGAGTTAATAAGTGAATTTAGCTAAGTTGTTGATTATATGAGGTCAATGTAAAATACAGTCTTATCTTTACATACTAGCTGTCAACATTTATTTTAAAATTTAAAATTAATATCACTTACAGTTGCAAAATAATGATCAGTTAGTTGGAAATAAATCTATCAAAAAGTACAAGATAAATAAAGAGAAATTTTTAAATATAACTGATAGTATAGTCCTAATTAAGTCAAATTATAAGTCCTAATTATCAATTGGGACACTCTATGTAATAAAAAATTTAATCCCCAAATTTATATATAGATTCAATCCAAGCAAATCAAATTTTTAGTGAATGTGTGTATATACATAAAACTTATTGACTGATTCTAAAATTTATATGGAAATACACATGTTCAGGAAGAGCTGATTAAGCATAAAGAAGAAAAATAAATTTGGAGTACTTATTCTACAAAATAACAGTGAAAATAATTATCATAAAGCTAAAGTTATTAGGACAGTATGACACTACTGATTGATCATTAACCAAATAGACCAGTGGAGCCAAACAGCCCAAAGATTTACTCACATATGGTAATTTGTTTTATAACCAAGTTTATATTGCAATCAAGTGAAGAAAGAATCATTTTTTCAAAGAATTAATGCTTGGCTAATTGGTTATCATTATGGATCATATCATAAAAGCAAAATAATTCCAGGTTGATAGTGAAATGTAACATAAAAATTCTAGAAGAGTTAACAGCCTATGATCATCATGAACTCAAATACTGCAGACTTAGTAAACAGGACACAATAAACATGGACCACAAAGGAGTTATTTTTGTATTTCAAAGATTTTTTTAAAAACATATTAACTGGTTTTTACTAAAAGAAAACATTAAGAAAACAAAAAGCAGCCATGGAGCAAATATTCAGAATAATGTAGAAAATTCAATACAATGGTGAGCAGAAGTCTTGAAAGATATTTTATCTTTGTAAATTTCATCTTTTGAATATTCAAACGACCAATAAAATATAAAAAGGGTTATTATCTCACTAATTATCTGCTCATTACTTTTCAAGTTAATGCAAAGTAAAACTAGAAAGAGACACCTTACACATCCCCTGGGGAAGAGGAAATGTTTGACAGTATCAAATGTTTGTGGAGATATGGAACAAATGAAACATTTATATACTGTCAATGGAATTATGAAGATAACAATATTAGCAAACTTTTTGACAATATCTACTAAATTTGAACATACTCACACTCTATACCTATATATTTATATGTAGTGAGATTAAAACATTTATAAGTGCATGATTTATATCTTATTTCTAAGGTAAAAGTTAAATTAATAATACTTGTTATTGACATTTTTCACATCTAGAGGGAAAAGAATGTGAAATAACAGGACAATAATAAAAGGCAAGGTAAAATTTGTACTATGTTGTACTAAAGACCGTAAGTCATTCAGGGAAGGGAAAAATACTCATTATAATTTAGAATTATTAAAAAAGAATACATATTCAACGTTACCTTGAAAAAAGATACAATCTTGATTTTTGCATTGAAAAATGGGGGGATATTCTAGGAAAATCAAAAGAATAAACTTTCATGTTCTTTAGTGAGATGAGAAGGATAGCAAGCATTTTATTTTTACAGGAGAGAGTCTGTTATGGATAATGAACCTGTAGTGGACCCTGGCCCATTTTTCATAACCTCCCCCACTGCCAAAACAGCTCCCTCCCTAATGAGGTTGCAAAGATTTCCATTTCTCATTTCTCTGACATTTCCACATACACACCCCATTGATAAATGTTTGTTTTAAACAGCTTCAGCCAGACTAGACTTAATTGCTTTAACCACACAGATACCTGCAGTTAAAAGAAAGTTAACTTAGAAGACAACTTTGGCTAATTCTAGTAGCAAAACTCACACTCACTGAAACTGTCATGTACTAACCCACTAGAACAGTCCCTCCCTTTTTAACTTGTCAAATCCTTCACTCCCCTTTTTAAAAAACAATGAGGGACTTATCTAACCCCAGGGCAAGTTCCTGCCTTCTTTCCCCACAGAACTAACCAGGACTCCTGGAGCATACACAGAAAAGAACAGACCTGAATTTTAAAGTCACCTCAAAACATAAAATACCCAGTGAACGAAATCAAAGTGGGCAGGAACAACGTGAAGAATACCAGACATGAAAGAAAGCAAGAGTTCTGATGACCAACTGTTACAAATTCCAGTAACATGACAAGCCCTCTCCTCAAGATAGCAGAACTCATCAATGTAATAACCAACTTGGAATCACTAAAAAATCCCAATGTGCCGATAGCCCTAATATCCATAACCCTAACTCCCTTTGAGTAATCCAATAAATATCCCTTCTGTTTCCATCTTAGGGGGACAGATCTGAGGAAAATACTGTCCTGTCTTGCGAGGCTAGACTTTGTTAAATAACCTTTTTCTCTTCACAATTACTGTGTGTACTGACTAAATCTAAGCGAATCAGGCAAGGACTCACTTTTGGTCCACAACAAACCTATGAAGCTCAAAAATCAGTAAAGACATACATACATACACACATACATCTTTGCATTAAAGAGTGGTTAGCAATTTTGTCTCAGTTTCTGCTAAATCTAATTGCATGCTAAACTAGTCTTTGAATGTATATAAAATAATAAACATAAAAGAAGAAAACTTACATCAGTTGTAAAAATTAATTCCAACAAACAAGCTTATTGCCTGACCCTGTTGTTACACATAGCTAAGGAAGGAAGAAACTAAATTAATTTAAAACAAACAAACAAACAGCAGTGGTTTTGGCTACAAAAGCAAGCAGCTCCATTGTTCAGTAAGAAGTATGGAAGACTCTAATCACTCTGCCATTTTTGTCCAAGGCTAGAGACCAAGATTTGTGGAGAGAATATTAAGATTGCCAGAGCTCCTGATATTGAAAGGGCCAGAGTTCTGACCCCTTCTCACTATGTTTCCATAGCCACCTGGAGACTGATCTTATCTTTCTGAAGCAGGAAGTAGACTTGACTGATGGGACCATATTAACGCCTGGTAGTTTTCAATTAATCAGGTAGGTGTTTAAGTTGTGAACACAAATAACAGTAATCCTACCAGTCATACATTTTAGGAATTTAAGTTTTCACATAAACATTTTGTTCTACTTAGAAAACCTGGCAATGAGATTCGAAAAATGATATGTGAAGAGAACACACTAGGATAAAAAAGAAATCTGGATGAGATTGAAGGATTAAAATTAAACTAAAGACTCAAAAGTAGAATAAAATTGGGAACAGTAAAGAGTGAAGTGATCCTATGGAAATTCTAATGACTGATGTTAAGAGCACAACTGAGAGACTCTAGACTCTTGTATAGAAACAAGCCAAAGAGCTAAAAATTATGAGAGATGATAGAACAAAAAGCCATCTGGAAATTACAGGTGTTTCAAAGGAGTAATTAGAATAAAAGCTAAAACTCAAAATTGAAGGAAATTGTACTGAGCTGAAAATAGTATCAAGTATGCACATTTAAGTGAAATTAAAGAGAAAAAACAAACAAACTGTTTGGGCACTTCTGTTTCTTGAAATATAGCCAGTTTAATAACCTGAAAACTTAACTTCTACAAAAGGCCTTAGAAACACTTAATAAAATATCAGAAATATCTTTTAGACACAAAGCTGAACTTGTAAGATTGTAAGAGAAATATGCAGGGTTAATAAACACCACCACAAAGTGGAAAGCCACTGTAGCATGTCAGCTCCACTGAGGGCTCCATGATATTAAGAGCAAATATATTTATTGTAGTAAAGTAGACATAAAGGAAGGTGAACAAATTGATGGATATTCACAAAGTGTTATAAACACGAGTTACTGCATGCCTAAACATTGCGTGCACACAGAAGATCCCCTTATACCAAACACCCAGACATTACAAACCACAAAGGAAACTTGAATACTATTATTGCAAATCATTTTGACAATTTTTCATTGTGAAATTAATGAATCAAACAGTATGTTTTTTGTTTTTTTTTTTGTATTTGGCTTCTTTTGCTTTTATGTTTAAGAGAATCAACAATGTTATTATATGATTTCCCTAACAGAGGCCATAATTTTAGTATCTCTCAGTATAACTGTGTGCATTTACAACTTTTCTTGTTAGGTAAACCATATGTTTTGTGACTTTAACAATAAAGAAAATAAAATGACAAGAAATAACCAGCATACTTCTTTCAATTTTTTAAATTTCATTTGCTCTGAGCCTGGGACCCAAGAAACAGAAAGCAACTTTGTAAACTAATCTTTTGCCACAGCATAAAAATGGTTCTGTCTTGTCAACCTGCAGTATATATCTCCCCTCTGTCAAACTTTCCTCTCTCTACTTAGCTCATTTTACATTTTAGGTTCTGTTCCTTACAACACACTTCTAACAGGTATGAAATTCACCAACAGTAAGCTTACAACAAGCTGCCTTCTACAGAATCAGACCAGTTGCAAAAACAAGTAGATACATTTTTACCATAAGTCAAGAAGTCTTGTTACAGATTAGGGTAAAGTAAAACAGTCATATACTCACTTCAGTGATTATTATAGGGTCATTTACAATGAATAAGAAGAACTGCCGGACAAAATTATCCTAGGACCCCGTGCCCTTTTAAATCTCTGCTCTGCTATCCCTTGATGTGTGATTTTAGCCTTCATATCTGGTAGGTGACTTTTGCACTTCTAAGCATGCAGCCTAAATTTCAGGCAAAGACAGGGCAAAAGGAAGAAATTCAAAAAGCATGTATCTTATATATCTGTTCCTTTTCATCAGAAACTAGCTCAACCAGAAGACTATCTCAGTAGAATTCCATTTGTATTACATTGTCCAGAACTGAGTTACACTGTCAGTTTTAGGGGCATGGGATTCTGAGGAATACATTTAGCTTGTAATATTGCCACTTTGAACAAAATAAGTGTTCTGACAGAAAGCAGAGGGAGATTGGCTATGGATTTGAAGTTATAGGCCTGTCAGCGAGGTGACATGTTATATAACTAAAAACACTAGAATTCAAACCAATACCATCCAAATCTAAGTTCAGAACGAAAATGACATTTTAATTCTTATTTTTTATTTGGCAATGCTAATGCTCATTTTTTCATTGTATTTTACAAGTCATCTCATTTGTACTTTATATCATCCAAATAATATTGCTGAAAATGTTATAAACACCATAGGATTCAGTTTCCTTAATTTACCTCCACCTAATTTTCTTGCTCAGGGTCAGTTTGATTTTGTACTAGAAATCACATCACTGACAAAGGATTAAAATGAGGCATATAGGATCATACCATTGTTATAATTTGTGTTGTTAAGAACTGATGACTTTCATAGTTTTCATACTTCACCCATTATTATGTCCTTCATTGTCTGGCACTACCTGCCTCCATCATATTGAAATTTACTTTGAGATTATGGATTACTCATGTAAAAAGAAATTTTTAAAAATAGAGTTACTATGGCTAAGATATTTAAAGTTGAGTTGGGAGGTCATTCTGGAGGTTATTCTTAAGCAAATCTCGGCCAGATATCCCAAACTGTCAAAGTACGCAAAGCATCAAGCAACAATGTTCTTCCAAATCCTTAGTACATCCAGACACCATAAACCACAAGATAAAGAACTCAGTAAGCTATCTAACCTGAAGGACAATTGGAGTACCCCACCAACCACAAACAACTTATCCAATCTTCTTTTTATTTAAAAACCTTTGCCTGGAAATACCAAGATGGGACATTATTTGGGTTGCTACCTGAATCTGTGCTCCCCAAATTGCAATTCTAAACCCCAGATAAAAGCCTCTGTTGCCTTGCAGCTTAGTTTATTATTTTTTGGTTGTCACACGTACATATTTGCTGGTTTCACAAGAGTTTAAATTTCAACAAATATACAATAAAAGCCATCGGATACTTTGCATCATTCTAATAGACCCACATCCACTTATCCTTTGACAATTCATACCATGTCCTCTTTAGTTTTCTCTTTCTTAGTGACATAATAAATAAATGACAAAGTTTTTAGAGAATTTTTTAAAAATGCAAAAAGAAATTTAAATTACACTAAATAATTGGAAGGAGTGATATGACTGTTTTGATATTAGCAATTAGAAAAAATTCCTCCAAGCAATGTTCAATTATATGAAACTTAAAGGATATATTGATGTTTTAAAAAACACAAATTAATAAAAATAATATTGTATGAAATTTTATGTTTATCACTTTACATTCTTTACCTATTATAATCATTCCATTTCTATTGCTATTATTTGATTGAAAAAAAAATGGTACTGCATTTCATGTTTTACTTTTTAGAGAAAGAAAATCAAAAGTAATGATAGGTAGTAATATTCTCAATGATCAATTTCTCCAATATCAAAGTTTTCTGTCAGTTTCAATATTTCACAAATATTTACCATTAAAATGAATTCTATGATTTATATGTTGGTCTCCTAGAGTTAATATCTTCTTTGGAAAAGAAAATATCCCGAGGCTATGAACCACATTTTCATGATTACACTAACGAAGCTGAGTTTCTAATGCATTCAATCATAAAATCAGTTCCCGACTACTAGCTGCTTTCAAGTGATTTTCATAGCTACAGGGCAATCCAGACAAAAATAATAAATATTATAGGAGCCGGCCAAAATTTAAATTGAATTGAAACTTCATGATTTTATATATGTCCCATTGCTCTCTAGGAGATCCCTGTTTTCATGCAATATTGAAAAAAAAAAACATGAAATGAATAGTTGGCGATTCTGCCAATCAGAACAAATTAGAAAAAAAAATACTTTTAAAAAAAATTTTCACATGTATCTTTACGAATAAAATTTTGTGTTTATTTCAGTTCTGTTCCTTGTCATGATAATATCGTTCAACTATGTAAGTAAAATTCAAGTAGAACTGCCACAGTGAAGTATAGTTAGAACCAAAATATCTGTAATAGAGAGGGACAGGTTTCCAATGCCCTGATATGTAACTAGAGACTCATGGAAATATGACTTACTCTGTCAGGGATTTTCACAGGACAGTTCAGCAAAGACAAGCGGGGTAAGACTTCAACATGTATAATTCCTTCAACATTTAATAAGAAACTTACTCATGCCAAGCACTGAGCTATATACAAAGAATAAAAATAAGTTTAAATGTGGTGCTGCTTCAAGGCACTTATAAACTTCCAAGTGCTTGCAAGTTGCCCAGATCCAGGAAAGCAAGCAGGCTGTAGAATTCCAGAAGTCAATGATCTGGCAAGGCAGAAATAATGAGAAACAATTGTGACTTCTTATCCCAGAAAAAATATTTTATTTCTGCAAGTGCTTTTCTATCTGCGAATGTGGCCTTTCCAGGAATGACAGTTGTTCCCTGAACCAAAGGAGTTTAGAAATCTTCAGTGAATCTTAAAGCTGATTGGAAAAAAACTGGGGAAATCATGTATATACTTACCAGCCATCCACTAGTCATCTCCTATCCCCTCTTCCTTTTCTATTATGTGCAGATGTTTTAATATAGCTCCATTTCACAGACTAGGGGAGCCAACAGGACTATTGGAATGGTCTGACCCTACCTTAAACACAAAACTAGGAACAAGCAGTTCCAGCTGCTTATCATGGTGGGAACACTCAGTGGCAGGGTACCTTCCCATGGGTTGTATATTTTATATATTTCCCACTCAGAAAGTACAGATTTGTCTTTTACATCTCTTTTGCAGTAAGGTGTACAGGGTTGCCAGCCACTGACTCAATCCAGGAGATGGGACATGATGGGATCTCTTCCCCTGCTCTTTTGGGCACTTCGTACTGTGTAAGTAATAAAGGGGTCATTTGCTGAAAGTCTTTGCCAAGATGCGCTGTATAACAACTCCCTCCACAGACTTTGGAGCAGTGAGCAAGGTGCACACGTAAGTATGGAGTGGGTTGATCCCTTTGTGGTTCTTTTCATTGTTCTTGTGTTCATTTTATTGCGGGTCATATGGAGTGTGTCTGCTTGATTCCATTCCTTTCCAGTGACCTGGTCAGATTTTACTTTTATATAGTGAAGCATTGCTATATAACTGAATGCATGTGAATTTGTGCAGTTATTGGATGGCATTTGGGTAGGATGTGGCTCAAACTTTGGGCAATCCCAAGCCTGGTGTTTACTATATTTATAGTAAAACAAACATTTAATTAAATTACAACTAACATTTAATTTAAAATAGAAAACATGAGAAATTCCTTCAGTGAATTATGTTAAAAATCAAGTCTACAGATGCTTTATAACATAAATAAATATGAATATATTAAGCACTCACTATGTGCCTTCAGATGTTCTAAGAGTTTCCTATGCATTTTCTCTTTTAGATCCCTTAATAATCCTGTGATTTAGCAACTTTTATTAGTTACATTTTATAGATAAGAAATCTAAGGCTCAATAACATCAAGTAACTTGCCCTTAATAATAAACCAAACAATTGATTGAGCCATGATACACACTCAAACACTATGATTACAGAACTCACATTTTAACCATTACTTTCTACTGCTTCTCAATGTTTCTTTTATAAAATGTTCTCAGAAACATATAAAATAGTAACTAACAGAGTGATGTTTTGCTGGTCAGTTTTAGGGCAAGTTTTGTGCCATGTTTTAACACACTGATAACCTCAGGAGCTATTATGGCTGCCAGGACTGTTTGTCCCTATATAAAATAGGTCTTATTTTCTGTAAAATATGCTACTAATCCTATATTTTAGAATTATAATACTTTTCTAGAATAAGTCACTTACTTAGAATTTCCCAAAGTTGGATCTGTGGAATAGTTATCCTAAAGAAATTATCTGCTAAAAAAAAAACACCCCACAAACAAAAAACAAACAAAACAAAAGACCCCAACAATCATGTGAATAAATCACTAGAGCTTATAACTTACATTCTATTATATATATAAATATCCACATTCCTTATATTGTACTAAATTATTTAATTTTTATATTTTTTAATTAAAAATGTATTTTATAGGGGAGTGGATATAGCTCAAGTGGTTGAGCAACTGCTTCCCATTTATGAGGTCCTGGATTCGTTCCCTGGTACCTCCTATAAACAAACAAACAAGAAATAAACAACTCTTATTGGGGAGTGTTATTGGGGAGTGGATTTAGCTCAGTAGTTGAGTGCCTCATTCCCATGTACGAGGTCCTGGGTTTAATCCCTGGTACCTCCTCCACCCCCCAAAAAATGTATTCTATATACTGTAAGCACAAAGGTACCCACCACCCAATACTTAAAATCTGTGTGCTCCTCCTTGATATCAACACTCCTTTTGCATCTGAAGTAACCATTATCCTGAATTCGGCATTTATAATTTCCATGTATTTCTCATATTACATATGTAAAATATATCCTTCAACTATACGTATCATTCTTTTTCATGTTTTTATGTATTATGTAAATAAAATAATACTGATTATATTGTCCTGCAACATATGTATGCTACTTTATAATGTTTATACAATCCAACCATTTGAGTGGCTATATGATGGCATTCATAGACTATCTATTCTCAAATTAATAGATATATAGTTCATTTGCATCTTTTATATTGAAAACAATGTTGCTTTAAACATTCATTTACAATCTCCTTGTTTATATGTGAAAAATTTCTCTAATTTATGTTTCTAAGAGGTAGATTATAATGACTTACTTTACTGAAAATTGCACAAATGCCAAAACAAAATATTTGTAACAATTTGGAGGATCTTCATTTCACCTCTTTGGTCATTCTCCATATCCCTTTTCCTTCTCTTTTGGGTGAAGGAATCCTCCAGCCCAAAAGAACATATTCTCTGGACTTGTTATAGCCACAGAATAAGTTAGTATTAGAGGATCCCCATTCCTGAGTAAGTCATTTTATTTACGTAACTCATTGTCTATGTATATTTAAACCGCTTTCTCCAATCTGGTCTATATAACACTAATATTGGTTTATTGATCCGCTTTTTCTTGGGGGAGGAAGTTTTCAATTAGCAGTAATCGCGCCTCGGATAAATCTCATTGGCTGCTATGATACTGTCGCTGCACAAAGCTTATTCATCAGCTTTTAATACACTTGTGTATCTTCAATATTTCAATTACTTAATCAAGGAAGTATTTTTTCTATGACAACACAGACTCTGCCAACTGCCAACAATTTGATCCATATCCTTGCCAACTCTTCATGTCAGACATTTTATATTTTGTCTATTTATGGAGTGAGAAATGGTATCTAATAATGGATTTAATTAGTGATTTTCAGAGATGAGTTTGAGCATCTCTTTTATTTTATTACACATTCATAGGTCCATTCTTGTTTTATTCCTGTTCATATATTTTGATCTATTTTGAATGTATTGGGCTACATATTTTAATTCTTGTAGTAGATTGAATCCAGTACTCCAATTTAGACATGTTCTTCATCTTAATCTTGTGGATATAAACTAATTGTAAATAGGATCTCTTGAAGATGCTGTTTTAGTTATGGTGTGGCCCAACCAAATGAGGGTGGGCTTTAGTCCAGAATACCGGAGACCTTTGTAAACCGAAATATTTCATGCATAGGCAGAGAAAGACATGGGGAGAAGCCAGAAGCCAAAGTCAGTGGGAACCAGTAGTAAGGAAAGGACATGATGTGAGGAAGGGGTATAAGCCAAGGAATCTCAAGGCAGCCAGCACAAGAATGTTACAGATTTGGGGGAGAAAACATCTTATTGCTAATGCCTCAATTTTGGCCTTCTTATAGCCTCAAAACTGTGAGCCATTAATTCCTGTTTTTTTAAAGTAATCCGTTTGTGGTTTGTTATGGCAATCCAGAAAAATTAAGACATCTTTGGCTCGTTAAATTTGCTGTTATATACTATTGAAATTTGTCACTTTTCTTAGCATTTTTATCATATCATTTTTCGAACAAAATATTTTTAAATACAAATGGATTGAATCCAATTTTTCTTTTTATTACGTGTGTCTTAAGACATATTTTCCTTTCCTAATGTTATATTCTTTTACAAAATTTTTTCTAAAACTTTTCAGTATTTCCTTCTCAATTTCTGTTCTTTAAACCCCAGGATATATTTTTGTGTAAGGTGGAAATTGGGAATTTGTTTTTACTCAATAAGAAAATGGTCCAGCAGTATTTAGTTAATGGTATATTTCTTCTACTGATTTAGTGTACAATTCCATATATCAAATTTCTACATTTATGGCTATCTCTTTGTTGTCTCCTCAGTTTTACTGAGTTATTTTTAGCATAGCAACAATATCATGTTTTTAATTATTATACCTTTATTAAAGTTTTGATAGCTATTTAACCATTGTTTTTAGTTTCTTCTTCTTCAGTAGTATCTTTTCTATTTTATACTTGTGACAACCACATAAAAATTTTAGTCAATGTATGTTTTCATACCGTCATAGAAGCAGTCAAGTATTTATTTAGAATTTATGTATTAATTTGGTGAGAAGTGACAGGTTTTTAACATTGCCTTGCTCTCTTTGATAATAGTACACCTTTCCATTTTTAAAAACATCTTCAATGTCTTTCAGAGATTTTATAATTTTTTTCCATAATTTTCTTTCATATATAATTTTTCTGATGTGATTTTTTAAGAAGCTTATGTATTTTTCTATAAAATATATTTTAATCATAAATAAAAACCACTTCATTTTTTTTGGCTGTGTCATAGTAAAGAACTTGATTTTAAAATATAGACCTTAGATCTAGCAACTTAGTTATACTTACTTAAATATTCAAATAATTAGTCTATAGTTTCTTTGGGAGTAGACAATCTTATTTTCTGACACCATCAGTATCACTCATTCATTTAAATCATAATATCCATTCTAATTTATTGTACAATTATGCTAGTTAGGATCACTGATAAATGTTGATATCCATATTTGTTCTTTCTTCTGATGCTTATTGATTTTGTGGTGTCTTCTCACTTTTTCTTTTAACAGAATTTTGTGCTTTTGTAGTGGAAGCTCTCTATATAGGAATCCTATAAGAACTGAATTGTGTTAAATTGCTGATACATTAAAGTTAATTTCTTAGCTTGAGATTCTGTGGCCTATACATGTAATATAAACTGAAATCTCAGATCCTCAGGAGGAAAGGACTGCAATTATGAACGGTTAATAGAGACTCAGAATTTTGAGGTAACTCTACACTCCATATGCCAGCAGTCTTTTTCTCCCATCCCCCACTTAGCTGTCACACAGATATATATTTCTAGAAGATTGGCAAATATTTCACAGGCAGTGATGGCTTAATGACAACATATCGCTTTGGTCTAAGCTCCCTCTTCAATTTTGGTTGCTAGAAATCATAATTACTTTTTTGAAGTCTCATTTCTGCATGTAAAAGAATGTGTGTTGGATTTCAGGTTGTATATTAGAATGTTTAACCACTATACTGCTTAAAAGGGAATTCTATTTCTCATTTTTTAAAACAGAAGGTGGTGGCTCAGCTAGTTTTTTGATTCTTGAAAATACTCTTGACAATAAATTCTTTTTGAAACATTTCTCATTAACTACCACAAAAATCACATTCATGGTTTTAAATAGAATTTTAATGAAGAATGAATCAGAGTACTTAGAATTTCACTGTTTATAACCATTATCATCATGTAGTTGGTTCTAGATAACAGCTAGATTTTCTTAGT
This sequence comes from Chaetophractus vellerosus, assembly GCA_004027955.1. Lineage (NCBI taxonomy): Eukaryota > Metazoa > Chordata > Mammalia > Cingulata > Chlamyphoridae > Chaetophractus > Chaetophractus vellerosus. The sequence continues at coordinate 35,287 of PVKH010000434.1, forward strand.
TGTACTCAATAACTTCTTTTGTTTTTCTTTTAAGTGTATAGCTTTTTAACAGTAATGTCTGCATATTTGTAGGTTAATTTGTTATTCTAATTGTTATTAATTTATATTCCCAGTTTGGTATTTATATTTAGAAATAAAATGATTTAATTTATATTGATGTAATATACCACATCCTTGCTAAATTCACTTATAAGTTCTAGTAGGGTATTTGTAGATTTTCTCCTGATTTCTTACAGTTCAAAATTTAAATGGATATTATTTTTTCTCAAATACTCTTTATCTCTTGAGATGATGATATATTTTCCATTCTTCCAATGTGGCAAATCATATTGATAATTTTCTAATATTGAACCTACTTGAATTCATGGGATAAAACCAACTTAGTAGTAATGAATTATGATTGCCCCCCAACCCTCACCCCCAAGCTGTGACACTTCCCCTCCACTCTGCAAAGAGAGCACTCCCACCTCTTCAGTCTCAACCCCTCAGCCACACGTCCCAAGCATTCATCCGGCTCTTCTCCAGCCCCCCAAAGCATCCTGGGGTCTCCAAACTGTCCCTCCCAGTCCTCCCAGCCAAAAAACCTGCACCACAAAACCCAATAATATCACCACCCACCTGTCCCATTCCCCCAACATGCAACCACGCTCTATCACCTCACCGCAGATTATGTCCCTATGGATGATGTCTCACTACTTTCTCTTCTCTTTCTCTTTCTTTTAAACCTATTTTTCAGATCCTAGCTCTCAGGGACTGCTCAATTTCCTTTATTCATATCAGTGAGGTCATGTACACCTCATCCTTCAATGCCTGGCTTGCTTCGCTGAACATAAGGTCTTCAAGATTCATCCATGTTATCCCGTGTGTTAGCACTTTGTTCCTTCTTACTGCTGAGTAGTATTCCATTGTATGTTTGTACCACAGTTTGTTTATCCATTCATCTATCGATGCTGAGCATTTTTTCATGTGCCTTTTAGCCATTTGTACTTCTTCCTTGGAGAACTGTCTTTTCAGGTCACTTGACCATTTTTTAAATGGGTTGTTAGACTTTTTATTTTCAAGGTGTAGGATCTCTTTATATATGCAAGATATGAGGCTCCTATCAGATATATGGTTGCCAAATATTTTCTCCCATTGGGTAGGCTGCCTTTTTATTTTCTTGATACATCCTTTGAGTTGCAAAAGGTTTTAATTTTGAGGAGATCCCATTAATCTATTTTTTCTTTTGCTGCTTGTGCTTTGGGTGTGAAGTCCATGAAACCATTTCCTATTACAAGGTCCTGTAGATGCTTCCCTACATTATCCTCCAAAGTTTTTATGGTCTTGGCTCTTATGTTTAGATCTTTGATCCACCTTGAGTTAATTTTTGTATAGGGTGTGAGATGGTGTTCCTTTCTCATTCTCTTGCATATGGCTATCCAGTTCTCCATGCAAACGCTTGTTGAATAGGCCATTCTCTCCCCATTGAGTGGGCTTGGTGGCCTTGTCAAATATCAGGTGACTGTATATGTGAGGATCTATATCAGAACTCTCAATTTGGTTCCACTGGTCAATGTGTCTATCCGTGTACCAATACCATGCAGTATTCACCATTTTAGCTTTTAGTATGAGTTGAAGTCAGGTAGTGTGATACATCCAACTTCATTTTTCTTTTTTAATATGTCTTTGGCAATTCGGGGCTTCATACCTTTCCAAATAAATTTTGCAGTTAGTTTTTTTAATTGCTTAAAAAATACAGTGTTAATTTTTATTGGGATTGCATTAAATCTGTAGATTAGTTTTGGTAGGATAGACATCTTGATGATATTTAGTCTTCTTATCCATGAACGGGGGATATTCTTCCATTTATTTGTCTTCTTTGATTTCCTTCAATACTGTTGTGTAGTTTTCTGCATATAAGTCCTTTACATCTTTAGTTAAATTTATTCCTAGGTATTTGATTCTTTTTGTGACTATTGTAAATGGCATTTTTTTCTTGATTTCCTCCTCAGATTGTTTGTTGTTAGTGTACAGAAATGCTACTGATTTTTCAGCATTGATCTTATAGCCTGCAACATCACTGAACTCCTTGATAAGTTTTAGCATCTTAGTTGTGGATTTCTCAGGGCTTTCTAAGTATAGGATCAGTTCGTCTGCAAATAATGAAATTTTTATTTCTTCCTTTCCAATTTGGATGACTTTTATATCTTTTTCTTGCCTCAGTGCTCAAGCAAGTACTTCTAGGACAATGTTAAATAAGAGTCATGATAGTGGGCATCCTTGTCTTTTTCCTGATCTCAGAAGGAAGGCTCTTAGGATTTCCCCATTGAAGATGATCTTCACTTTGGAGTTTTCATAAATAGCTTTTATCATGTTCAGAAAGTTTCCTTCTATTCCTACCTTTTGCAGAGTTTTTATCAGGAAAGGGTGCTGTATTTTGTCGAATGCTTTTTCTGCATCTATAGAGATGACCATGTGATTTTTTTCTTTCAATTTGTTTATGTGGTGTATTACATTAATTGATTTTCTTATGTTGAACCATCCTTGCATACCCGGGATAAAACCCACTTGGTCATGGTACATAATACTTTTGATATGTTGTTGAATGAGATTAGCAAGTTTTTTTGTTGTTGAGCATTTTAGCATCTAGGTTCATTAGAGAGATTGGTCTTTAATTTTCCTTTGTTGTGGTATCTTTGTTTGGCTTTGGTATTAGGGTAATGTTGGCATCATAGAATGAGTCAGAGAGTGTTCCTTCTATTTCTATTGTTTGGAAGATTTTAAGCAGGATTGGTTTTAGTTCCTTCTGGAATGTTTGGTAGAATTCAGCTGTGAAGCCATCTGGTCCTGGGCTCTTCTTAGTTGGGAAGGTTTTGATGACTGAGTCTATCTCTTTACTTGTATTTGTACTGTTGAGTTCATCGATTTCTTCTTTCATCAGTGTAGGCTGCTTGTGAGTTTCTAGGAATTTGTCCATTTCTTCTAAATTATCATTGTTGTTAGCATATAATTTTTCAAAGTATCCTCTTATGATATTCTTTATTTCATTTGGGTCAGTAGGGATATCCTTTTTCTTAATTCCTTATTTTGTGTATTTGCATTTGTTCTCTCTTTTTCTTTGTTAGTCTGGCTAAGGGTTTGTCAATTTTATTGATCGCCTTAAAGAACCAGCTTTTGTGTTTTTTTTTTTTTTTT